>JAGXCT010033982.1:0-42109 GCA_022495035.1 Philopotamus ludificatus
AGATTAGGGTTTTCCTTCCTAGGGTATACTGGCTCTGTGGTGAGAAATCCGTTAGGGACCAGATTTGTTTATACACATAAGGACATGTGTATATATATAAATAATCAAAAGACACATACTACAAATTAATATATAAAAATATAGTATTCCTCAATTTTCTTGAGACTGCTGCAACTCCACAGTGTATATGGAAGAGCCGCCTGTTTTTATATACATACGTATATAAAAACGGTTATATTATTAAATAAATACCTATATTTTAGTTTTAATAGTAATAATTATCTAATGCTTATGAAACCGAAAATAATTTTAGGTTAAAAAATATAGTTAATTAATTTACACTTTAAGAATGATTAGATTTTACTATTTTTAAAAGAATATATATATATTTATTAATAAGGTAATGTGAAAAAAAAGGTGTATACATATTTTGTTATTTATTAACGCGATTTTATTTTGCTCGTCTATTTATGGAACCAATTTACGGCGCAAAAAAATTATAAGGCGATTATTCACTCGATTATCTCCATAACATTAAAAATGAACTAAATTCCCATAACATTGAAGTCGGAGTAATTTCCACAACACGATAATGACACTGATTCACATATTCCCGTTCCGGGGAAATATCAATCAGGGGAATTTTTAAAATGTTACGATTAATCATTTTGTTGGGTTTCGACGCCAATCCCAGAAACCAACTCCCACTACTATAGATACTCCTGTCCCATGCTCGTACTCGCTCAGTATCGAACTTGGTGTCGAGTGTTGAGGTCACGGCGTTCGGGCCTCTTACCACGCGATAACTTAACACGAACAGTCAAGACTAAAATCGAAAAACAGTGAGAGCGGCTATATTAATTAATTAATCATGAGTTGTCTGGGAAAGTGTGGAAAGTGCAGCTTCTTCAGGAAAGTCTGGAAGCCGGAATGGAACTCGGCGAGCGGAGGGCATCAAGGGGTCCTCCCCAAACCACCAAATACATCCACAGGTACGAATAACATAAATAAGCGAAAACTTTCGATTTTTATCGATGAATCAATTTTTTGGTACACATCCAAGTCTCGTTTCGCTCCGGCGTATATTTAATTGATAGAAAAAAAAATCTCGATTTAATTGTTTCAACCTTATGATCGGATCGAAATGCCATTGGGTTGCCAAATTATGCAAATATAGTCAACGACCTTTTTTTCAAATAACCGCGTTATCTAAATTGATTTTAAAATTAAACGTGACTCAACTATGTATGTTACACTGCAACGAATCTCTCAAAGGAGTTCGAAACAATTTTTATTGATTTTATTTATATTTTCAAGGCTGCAGTGCGATTTATGTGGTGTTTACATTAAAACAGCCGATTTCATATATTATTTCTGGCATAATATGGATGCAACACGTCATGTCATTGAGTTTATAAAATATTATGTCATTATTTTAATGCAATTTCATGGTATATAATGTCACCGTGCGTTTGAGGCCGTTTAATTGACCGACATAGATATCAATTATGCATCCTTGACGATTGTTGGCGATCCCTATCTGAGCAGAATCTTATTTTCACGCGTGTGGTCAAGTCTGACCCAGACGTGACCTCACTCGGTTCCTCTTGTTTGCACTTTTTTTTCCAATCCGACAGATGGTGGTAACAAAAATAGTTACACATATTGTTAGTCGTTTTATGGCTTTGGTGATGCGAGCCACATTCTGTAAATCATTTTTTTCGTTCCATTCCACAGATGTATATTTTTAGCTCTTTATGGTTAACAGTTTTGGTCCAGGAAATAGAATGATGGAAGTTTGGAGGGACGTAAACATTGAGATTGTTTGTTTTGCATTAGGAGATAAGATCCATATTGTTTTAGCATTCAAGACTAAAGTTGGAATTTGCCTGTGGTGTTGTAAAATATCTTTAAACACATATTTACACAGTCTTCATTGTTATTGCAGTGTGTGCATCGTAAATTTTAATGCCAATGATCGTACAGACTAGTCCCTTTTTATGCGTCTTTCTAATGTGGCATTGTTAGATTAATTTAGAATTATCGACGATTTTGCATTAAATCAGAAAATCATAAGCTGAAGAATTGCATGTCTGGATATCGTGAACTGCATAAAAATTAGTAGAATCACGGAATTTAATAATTCTACATGTAAAACATCGAAATATATCGAAGGCGAAATCGATTCTGTTTGCGAAAAACCATTGCCTTCGCCGCGGAGATCTGATGCATTATTTATTTTAATGGTGAAAGTTATTTCGCAACATTCCACATATCCTGCCGAATACCGATAATCATGATGCAAAAATGTAATAAAGAATTATTACAATTAAAATTAATAAAAAAAATATATATTCATAAACTTATTTATGCTAATTTTGGTACTTATCTACATATTTATCACTTGAAAGGTGATTTGACTGGTTATTCACGATCTCAAATTTTATCGTCACGTATAGTTTATTTTTTTTCAATGTTTCTAACATTCCTTCCTGATAGTAAAATATGAGATTTAAAAACAATGATCTTTATTTTAGCGTTTTGAAAAAAAAAACATTTTTTTTAAATTATGAACTTAATTTACTTTATCGAAAGACATAAGCTATGCCACAAACTGTAATGATTAATTTTAAATATAATAAACTGTATTTTTTGAATCCTCGACTGTTGCGAAATTCTTTGCTACCACAAAAAACAACGATATATAGTTGTTTAGCAGTCAAAGGGTTAAATACCACAGAGATGCGTAATAATATAAATTTAAAAAATATATGGCCTTCAAAAAAGTTGTTTTGACCAAATATTACTATGTAATGCATTTAATGGAGATTTTTCATTCATTTGTTTTTTATTATATTATGACGTTATGTTGACATTTTTTTATTCAAAGAGCCGTTGAATCAGTATAATAACTCGAATAACACTTTTAATATTAATCCTACATGCCAGAAACTTTTTTGTATTTGTCTAAAAAAGTCTAAAGAATTTGGAAAAAAATAAAAACCACAATATTCGCTTCCGTTGTCACGCGCGCGATGATTTTTCTCGCTCGATCCGATACGATGTGTCGAGTGCGAGTGAAACCGTGCGATTTACACGTGCGGCGGGACTTCGCCGAGTGTGCATGTCAATTGTGCGTCACATTGATTAGTTAAAAAATCCAAAATATCAACCAAATTATGAAACATATAAATAACTATTTTTATTCTTAGAATAATCCATTTTTTTTTTTAAAAAGTCAAAATATTGATGAATTCTTCATCAATATCTTGACTTGAAATGCTTGGGATCTAATTTCCATTATAAATAGGACTTAGGAGTTCATAGGACAGCCAAAGCTCATTTTATTCCATTTTTGATAGGTTCTAAATGCAACTGACTCGGCTGTCATTATTGAATTTTGGGGTCGTACAGATTCAAGAAAACACTCAAGCACCCGCTATTTTCAGGCGAAACTTACACCTAAACCCGCATCTTTCTATCGATCTTGCGATTTTGCGCGGCTCTGTAAAAAATGCTTAATATTTTTTTTCCTATTGAAGATAATTTGGTCACAAGAGAAATATTATACGTATAGTATACTTATATTAGATTATTAGAATATTTAGATAAGAAATAAAATTTTCGAGCTGTGAAAATGATGAATTATTGTATTTTAGACGATAAAAACAAATAGATATCTTTATGTAGTATGTAGGTAATTTTAGCTTTGTAATAAAGAATGTGACGGGTTGTACCACATAAATATTCCAAAAAAGTTATTTTGTTTAATGGATAAACAAAAATCTAAATTCGTTACAGTCGATGTGTAAATACTGGAAAGTTTTCGATCCAAATAATCTATTAGTTTTGGTTGACAGTTTTTAGCCATAAATAAATATGTCATATATTTTGCAAAGGGCATGCAGAGCAATGAATGAAACTGTGTCCAGTCGTAAAACTTTAAAAGAAAGCCTTTTGTATCGCAATAGATAACATGTTTCGTGTGAGCCCGCGTTAGTGCGGGAGCGGGTGTTTAACCGTTTACGAAAATTTCCGCACTAACGCGGGACCGGGTCTCTGAGTGTTAAGATGCATTCCTTAAATTTCTACGCACTGTAAGCTGATCAACACAGTTTTAGGATTAGACATCTTATACCTAAAAAAAATACAGAAATACTTTTTTCGCAGTAATTGCATATACGGAAACGTGCGTATTTTGGATATAAATAAAGATGAATATACGCGGATTGAGCCGTCAAACGGTTAGAATTATTTTTATTTTATAGACGTTCGACGACGTCATCGCGTTCAATGCGAACCCATCATGGATAACAATATAATTCTTTTATCGAGATTAAATATTTGCATTCAATTATGTGCAATCCGCGGAAACTAGTATTGACAACATTTTATTTACAATGATTCTCAAACATCAAATCATCATTGTCGCTTTTGAGTCGACTGCGTTTGATGAAGTGCAATCCGGTGACATACTTGTGCAACACTGCAACGCCTTGTTTCAACATTACTGACACGGTTTTTAAGAAATACAATCATTGTTATTATAAAGATGAACTTAGCTAAGGTTAAACAATCATGACGATTTATTTAAACCGTAGCAGTGAATAATGCATTTCTTCATTAAATATTACTCAGAGACCACACACGAATGAATGTATGCATTTTTTACATTCCCTGTATAATAAAACATCCATATTCTAATACCAATGGGTAAATAACGGAATGCAACATATGGGGTCACTGTATGATGACATATTTCAGATAAATCAATTCGCATTCGCTCGAATTGCTATATTAATACATTTATTTTAAGATATTTTATCTGAATACATTAAATTTATTTAAAAATGCAGTCATCATAAATTATTCGGACAATAATTTGATAAATTGTATAAATAATCGCATTTTTTGTTGTATCTTGACATTGGTAGCCATATTGGATGCTCACATTATTTTTGGCTGAAGAAAAAGTTTCACGTGATTTCACTTTGGTTGATTTAAAAAATGGAATTATTTTGGATATAAACAATGTCATTATAATGCATCCATATTCGTCGGATTTAACCCCATGCGACTTATTTATATTTCCGAAGAAGAATAAAAACATGCAACGACGACTTTTTGTCAACATTGAGTAGATAAAAACAGAATCGTTAAATGAACTAAACCCCATACTGAAAATTACGTTAAAAATGCTTAGACTAAGCTCAGATCCCGACTTCTACTTAGAACCATTCGCACTTTCATCGAAAAAAATCGGTTTTGTCAAATATTCCCTGGTTTTTTGTCTCCCTTTACCAAAAGCATTCTACAGCCGATGGATCAAAGGAGTATTGCTAACTTCAAGATGCGAATGGTTATGAAGGATAGACTTATGGAGGATAGAAGGATGGTCGAACTTAGCGACGGTATTATATTAACAATATGAATTTTAATATACAAGAGGAAGTAGAAGAGACAGAAGTAGAACTTAATTTAGAAACCAAAACTTGATTGAGATTGAGAAGAACGAGTTACCGAAAAATATCTCTTATATGTATTACTTCTAATTATTTTTAAGGTGGTTGAACGGAACCCCATCGTAATCAGAGAACTGATTGTATTGAAAAAAGATGGAAACAATTATAAACAAAGACTTTTTTGAGAAAACCAAAAATGAAATCAAACCTCACATTATGCACCATCTTAGTAAAGCAGATGGTAGATGACGAAGACTTGGTGAATTAGAAATTGCTTGGTGGTCTTCTAATTATAAGATAGCAGCAGCTAGGAAGTGGAGAGCTTCCGCTTACATCTGAAACAATTAAAGGACTACGAATATCATAAATGCTAAAATAAATTAGTTATCAACGAATCCAGGAAGTATTAGATTCTTCTTCTTGTCGGCACCCTCCGACGGACCGAGGATCGTGACCATTCTTGTCCCAAAAATGCTTAATTGTGGCTCTCCAGGATCCTGTGGATTCTGCTATTCTGATCTTCACTTGGACGCTCCAGATGATAGGCGCCATGCCTTTCCCTGCGTTCTTGTATGTTACCATGTGCAACGAACTTCTCCAGGTTATCGTTTCTTCTAGCGAAATGTTCGAAGTAACAAAGAATCCTTTTGAGACATGGCTGAGGTTTTCCTGGAGGGCCCGCCCTACGGTGAGTTTAAATGTAGACTACCTCTGACGAGCCATCGTGGCAACCATCGCATCTAAATACTCCTTAGGAATACATGCGACCTACACCTAAGAAGGCAAGGGTAGTGCGTTAAGGAAGGAGAATCTCGCTCCGACCTGGCTGGCGTAAGTCACAAACCCCCTGTAAGCAGGGATGGAGGAGACAAGGTCCTGGTGAACAGACGGGGCCAGGGGACCGCCTCACTACATTGAACATGGTCTCTCTTTCATAGAAAAACTCCGGACATTCCCAAAGAATGTGTTCCGATGATTGTTCAATGGAGTCGCAAAACTCGCAAGCCGGGACATTCTTGAGGCCCAGACGATGAAGATTGGCAATGATTGAGACATGCAGTTGAGTCTTCATCGTTTCCCATTTATTCTGCAACAGAAACATTTGTGAGCTCAACGGTCCATGGTCTTCTCAGCAGGCGTCGCCAGCACCACATTTCAAAGGGGTCATTTAATTATTTCATATTTTCCTTTATGGTCCAGGAATATCAAACTCTGCACTAAACGTTTTTTGGCTTTTTGTATAACCCCCTATTGTCGATAGCTTTGACTATCTGAATCTGGATAGCTGATTGCTTCTATTGACTCGTCATCAGCTTGATTTCGATAATATAGATCTCGAGTTCTAGTTTCTTATTATCTGGACAATTCTTTTGAGCAGTTCGCCCATTTCTTCTTCGCTGGTGGCCGTCAAGTAGTATCGTACTCTTATCTTAAATTGGAGAAGTATGATTTTTCTTTGTATAAAGTACCGAGTCAATTTTTTTCTCCATATTTTCCTTTATGGTCCAGGTTTCTACGCCGTATGTAATAAGTACTAGATCACAAGGAAAATCCAATCAAAGAGATAATGAGAACGTTTATCTCAGAGATTTCTTGAAACGAATATGAGGATTTATCCTACTATGAGTTTTTAACAAATCAATCCGAAATATTACTAAAAATAGGCATTGCAACGACAGTTTGATCTGAATCAGTTGCAGATTGCAACGTCATGTATTCTTGTTCTGTGTCACATCGAGATGTCCATGTTTGTCACATAATATGAAACGATTACTCTTCAATTCTGCGTCCTCTATTCGCATATAAGTTGATTTAATTTACTATCCTCCGTAATTAGTAATAACTTGAGACGTTTACAACCTTGTTACGAATGGATTGGTTATAATTTTAATAAAAAAAAATAACCATAATCGCACGATTATATTATTTTAATTGGATCTAATCGATATATAATTTATGAAATATTAATTGAATGCATAATTGATCAATATCTGATATATATGTATATTGAGATGAGAGATATGGCGCCGTATGTCAATCAATCATCACGGGCTCCTATGCAAGAAGAGCAAATTCCCCGACGCTGCACACGGGAAAACCTATTAACATTTTCAATATACAACACTCGACGATCGAAAACATTCTATTTCCTTTTGCGTGCGAATACAAATGGATAACCTTCGTCAACGGCGGCAGGTTTTCTACGGTCCGTAGGCAGATCGTATGCAGTGTGGGTAGCGTGGTGTGGTAGATCCGGAGTTAGTTCTTTGCCAGATATTGCACAGGTAACTAGTCTATTCTCGGTGGTGTGCCTTTGTGCTAGAGTCGAAAGATGACCAGCTTAATCTCGAGAACGTGGAACAGACTAACGGGCAGAAACAGAAGACCGAAACGTATCATCCCCTATAGACCCAGTGAGTAAAATCGACTCTCAATAATAAAATAAAATCTCTGATATATTTTGTTTTTCTTAAAAATATACAGGAAATCGCTTCTAATCTTAGCTCAGAGATGTCTTTCTCGATAATTATTACACCATAAATCAGACGCGTTTCAGCAGTTTTTATTTCAGGCGTTAAATCTGTGATCTTCCGTTAAATATGTCATCATGAATTAGCGGTCGGAATCACATTTGAATATAGAATGTTGCGAAACAGCAACGGAAACGCATTCAAACGCGAAATTGGAGCATAATAATTGGCCGATAATGCAGTTTACGCTTTTAATCTCGCCTGGATAATGGCAGAGATGCATATTTACACCGACGGATGTCTGGTTTATATATATCAGGGAATATTTGTTTGATGAATGTATCAAACGTGTCGATGAAAGTGCTTTGCCGATTGAGAATAATCATAAATCGACTCGATATATAATATAAATATTAATTAACTACGGGATTATTATAAAATATTACATAAAAAATGGAATAAACAGTTTATATTATCGTAGAATGTGTTATTATATAATATATTTAATATATAACGCTAACCGACACTCGTGTTCCAGTAATTTCCGACGATATTTAACGTAAAATTACTATCACGTTGAGTAAATCATGCTATATGTAAAAGTATTATTTCATAATAGATTGATTTTTTTCATACGAAAGCTCAAATATATAAATATATTTAACAGTCCGTTACATATTTGCCATATCCGCTATTTTTGGCTCCGTTTCAAATTGTATCGGCTTTTTATTGGATTACACATGAACGATATGAAATTTCATCGATACGCATTGAACAAACGTGCGCTCAAAATACACATTTCTCTCGAGACAATTCATACAACGTAAATAGATCGCCGCATAAAATCCATAGTGATCTCTAGAACGCAAGGTGAATATGATTCAGAGCAAATATGTGCAGAATCAGATGTAATGCGTTGATAACGGATAGTTATTAATCTTGTGCCGCTCGTAAATGAACGCTGATTTTGGAATAAGTCAAGGAAACGCAGAGGCGGACTTCCATAATCCGCTCGTATACATTCTAAAATGCGCGGTGTGGGATTGGTTTTATTATTTTTTATTCGTGCCATGTAGAAATTAGATTTCCATATACGTATAACGTGTTGAAAGCTGTCGATAAGAGTCATCAATCAACGATTGATGAGTAATTAACGTTATTGGATACGATTTTGTATGTAATTCGGGCGTACATATGCCAAATTCCTTTGTTGCACTGGTAAATAAGTATGCATGACAATTGTTTTATGCATTAGATCACTATCGTTGATTATACTACACCTACATTATGTTTTGCACGGTAAATAGAATTTGTATTGTGTGATGACGTGCTTTTTGCATATTTTTTCTAATCAGGAAACGAGTAATTTACCTAATATATCAATTTGCAGATCCGTCGGATGTTTCATCGAAAGTATTGTCGGTGTTAGGAATTGATTTCTGCGTGCTAGAGAATGGCAGAGAGCATCATACGTCAAAATATGAGCTGATGAATCGAGAGAAAGATCCGCATTTAGTAGTTAGAAGAGGACAATCGTTCGTCTTGGATATTAAATGCAACCGAGCGTTTAACTCGGAGGCTGATGCGATATCTTTCATATTCACAGTTGCCGGTAAATATTTAAATTAATCACATAACATATATCATTGATATTGTTATTATATATATATTAAAAATTACAGATGAAGAAAAATCGAGTCACGGACATGGTACGTTGGTCGCAATCCCATTACTCAAATCGCAAAATGAAGCAGTCAGCGCGTGGACGGCCGAAGTTGAGAAGCAACAAGATAATCATTTATTCGTGAGAATCAACACGTCTCCGAACGCAGTCGTAGCACAATGGAAGATCGACATAGATACCAAGCTGCAAGGCAACGGCGCTGTCAGCTATTCGCATCCGATCGGATTTTATTTGCTCTTCAATCCTTGGTGCATCGACGACAGTGTATACTTAGAAGGTAAATATCATCATAATCTCACATAATTTTACATAATTGTCGATGTTAATTCGTACATATTTATTTGTATCAGGCGAAGATTTACGCGAGGAATACGTGCTGCTCGATACTGGCCTTATTTGGCGAGGCACCTACAACAGATACAAACCGAGCATTTGGAAATATGCCCAATACGAGAAGAACATATTGGATTGTTCGTTGTATCTCATACGTGAGATCGGAAAGGTTAATAATCTAACGTCGTCGATAATACGCTAACGCACATTTACTAACATTAGCGCAAAATTTTCAGGTGAAAGGCAATTTTCGAGCGGACCCGATCAAAGTTTCGCGTGCGATATCGGCCGCCGTCAACTCTTCCGACGATTACGGTGCGATGATGGGCAATTGGACAGATGACTTTGGCGGCGGCACTCCCCCTACTAAATGGATCGGATCCATGGACATATTACAAGCATACTACAAAACTAAAAAGCCGGTGAAATACGCTCAATGCTGGGTATTCGCCGGAGTGCTCACAACAGGTAATGAATTATTCGATCGCATCGTAACTAATTTAAATATTATAATTATTGATAATAAATCGTTTACTAGTTTGTCGAGCCGTCGGATTGCCGTGTCGTATTATAACTACATTTGCATCGGCTCACGATACGCAAAACAGCTTGACCGTTGATTACTTTGTCGACGATAAATGTACCATGATGGAGGAATTGAATTCGGATTCTATATGGAATTTCCACGTATGGAATGAGGTGCGCATATAAATGAGTGTTTATTATCACATGTCGTCGTTTTGTATTTACAACGTATTATATTATTTCATTCTTTAGGTTTGGATGCAAAGACCTGATCTTGGGAGCATTTATAACGGCTGGCAAGTTATCGATGCTTGTCCGCAAGAATTATCAGATAACGTTTATCGTTGTGGTCCTACGTCTGTTGCTGCTATTAAATTAGGCGAGGTTCTAAGACCGTACGATGGAGGATTCGTATTCTCAGAAGTCAATGCTGACAAGGTAATTATTAAAATCTTCCTATTTTTTTTTTATGAAACATCACGGTTATTTCATTTTAAATAAATAAAAATGGTAATTGTTGCATTTTTTAGATATTCTGATATAAATCTAATGCTTTATAGGCTTTAACACTATTGTCACGCCGGGTTGACAACTACTTATTCACTGAACACACTAGCGACACTTGCTGGAAACCTAGTGCTAAAGATATTTAGATAGGAATGTGTCCATTCAATTCGAATTTAAGCTATATTTTTTGCATTTGTCAGCATCCTCATGTCTGAGGATCGTGATCGTTCTTGACCCGAATCTTCTTGATTGTGTCTCTCCAGAATTCTCTGCATTCCGCATCTTGTATCGAAGCTACTACGATGGTGCCCATGGTGGTCACTTGGTTGCTACAGCAGATGAGCGCTCTGCTCTTTCCTCTGCGTCCTTAAGTGCGGCGTTCTTCTCCGGGCTATTCTTTCTATTAGCGAGATGTCCAGAGTATCAAAGAATTCTTTTAATATGTGTGGTTGGGGGTCTGTTACCTTATTGTTATACAAATCTGTCATACAAATCTGCAGGTCCCGTTGGAATTTTAAAGCTCGTTCAAAATCGGGATCACAAATCAGAAAATGCTTTGCTGAAAATGTCTTAGCAAATTGCAAGCCCTCGAGAATTATAACAGCTGTTAGTTAATAAATTTCACCATTTTATTTACTTTTTTACCCATTAGTCATTGGAATAGTCACCGGGACATAAATATTTTGTTTCTGGGAATCGTGTTTGATCCAATAATTCATGTAAAAATATAGTATTTGTTATTTCAAGTGGACATGTTATTTCATAGTTGTGTAAAAAAAGAATTGAACGTATATCGTAATTCATCGGATTCATAAATAAGACCACTATTATAATATGAGATATACTTTTAGGTATTTTGGAAATATACTGGCCCAACACAACCATTAAAACTGTTAAGAAAGGATACCGAGTCCGTCGGTAAATATATATCTACAAAAGCCGTCGGAAAATGGGAAAGAGAAGTATGTTTATCCTTAAAATTGTTATTATTAAATTTATAGTCAACTGTCATGAGTTTTAAATGATAATATATTTTTTTTAGGATGTCACAATGAACTACAAATATCCCGAGAAGACAATAGAAGAGCGCGATACGATGCTGAGAGCACTTCAAACTTCGGAGAGTCTGTTTTCGCGTTATTATCTCAATGAAGATTTTAACGATATTAAATTTGACTTCGCGTTGAGAGACGATATTAAAATTGGCGAACCGTTTGCTGTCGTAAGTATCAATATAGGTTTTGATAAAAAAAATATGTACAATTTTTGGTTAGAAACAACACCGTATTTGCCGGACATGACCCCTGCAACTTCTCCCTATTCCCGAAGATGGTAAAAATATGACGTTTTGCTAATGTTGCACTTCGTGCAATGATTGTGAAGACGATGCGCCTTTTAAATGATTTTGACACTTAACGTTTTGTACACAAACAGTTTCCGAGAAGTCTTTTCCTTCGAATATGGTATGGCAGTCGATTTTAGCAGCTCCTTATTAGTTGAGGGTTCCCCCTGTGATTTTAATTAAGTCTAAATATCATTTACATCAACCTTCGATGCTTCCGGAAATGGCTTAAAGATCAATGTCTCACATTATTTAAGAATTGCTTATGAAAACCGTCTTCAAACACCCTTCATACTCGACTGAATGACTTCATTCTATCCTTCATCTCAAAGCCATCTCTATCCCTCCGGCAGTTTCTTGAATATATGGCGCATTGTTTTTCTTAAATAACAAGCTTTGAATGTGGCTATTGGACCTTGATTTATAGGGTGTAAGATGGATGTGGTATTCGAAGGTAAGAATGAACCGGGAAAATCAGTGTAAAAAGTCTCAAGTTCCAGAAGATAACCCAGAGTATTGTCCAACACCAAGTGAGCTCAAAGTTCGACTACAATATCCTCAAAATATTTTTATTGTTGGGCAGAAGCAGTCCATAAATACATTTTGTGCAATACGGTTTCTTGAAAATTGGCAAATCGTTTTTAGAATAACCTTTCATGTAACGAGGAGTTTTTGCAATTGCATTGAACGGTGGTTACCTTTACATGGCAATTATTAATATTTTAATTTATATTTTAGGTGCTTATCGTCAAAAACAATTCACCGTCCAAGAGTCACACCGTGAAAGGCAATTTGAGAGTGGACACCGTAACTTATACGGGAAAAGTATCCGATTCCGTCAAGAGACTCGAATTCAAACAAGTTATCAAGCCGCTAGCAGAGGAAGAAATAAAAATGGACGTGTCGTTCCAAGAATATTTTGGACGACTCGTCGATCAGGTAAATATCATTAAACCATCGTCATTAATATTATAACGTATCTATAATGATTAATTTATTTCAGTCTTCGTTTAATATCGCTTGCCTCGTTACCGTCGTCGAAACAGATTTTGAATATTTTGCGCAGGATGATTTTAGAGTTCGTAAACCTGACGTTAAAATTACCATTAGTGGAAAGCCGACTACTGGCCAAGAGTTTGAAGCTGTTTTCAAATTGCAAAACTCACTTCCGATTCCGTTGAAGAAGGGCGAATTTACAATCCAAGGCGTCGGTTTGGAAAAATCGGTGATCGTCAAACTGAAAGAAGTACGCTTATATCAATACATCATTGAAATAATATTATTTAATCTATCATATTTAAATAAATTTTATTTATATTTACAGAATGTTGCTCCTGATGAGTTTGCGATGGTGACCGTGAAATTCACGCCGCCATGGTCGGGACGTCACACAATAGCCGCTAAGTTTACGTCAAAGGAGATGACGGACGTCGACGGATTTTTAGCTTTCATGGTGCAGCCGAGGAGCGAAACAAACGGAAACTCCAACGCCACAAACGATACAACTTGAAAATTCAACTAAAATGTTAGGAAAAAGTAAATTTATTCTTAAAAAAATCGCATTGGACGTAATTGATTTTTTTTTTGAGTGACGCGGGATTGAACAAATTTTATTTGTAAATAAAATCATATGCCAAACATTAGTTATAAGCTGATTTGTAAATATTTTTATTTCGATAACGCACGATTTATATTTTAAATTAAGATTATGCACCAATCTCACTAAAAGTATAGATCTGTGATTTTTATGAATCTGTTCTCGGATTATTAGATTACGTCGTAGAATCAATCATTCTTCTATTAGATTGTATCTATCCATATGTACATATTAATAATTATTTTTTATATAATAATCTTTTCCATTATCTTAATCCGCTTTATTTTAACGCTGTATTAAAAGAGAATCAGGTGTAATCCATAATTAATTCTTGCGTAAATAATTGTAATACGATTATTACATATATGTTAGACTAGGATATAATGATACTAATAATCGGTAAGAGAGAATTTGTGGATAAATCGGCCAGTTAAAAATTTTTCAATTGAACATTGATAAAAGTGTTCGGCTAACATGTTGACGTGTTCATTAACTAGATAATTCATCTTAGTTACTATTTAATTTGAATATCTTTAATTTTTATTATACAATTAATTGATACTTTATTTTTATGTAGTATTTATTTTATTACGTTAATGTTTAATATTATAATTTACTCTAACAAATGTTATTCTTATTTAACTATTGATATATTCCAACGAATCTATCTTAATTGGAAGACGTAACGAAATTCTATTTGTTATCTAAAGTATAATAAACAACAATATTCCTATATTTATTAGGATATTTTATTATGAACTGAATCTATCGAATGGTGCTATTAATGGTTAAAGAAAAAATTATGTCTTTACTATATAATCGTAAGTGTTTATTTATCTAATATAGAAATAGATACATAGTATTTGTATTTTAACAAATAAATAAATATGTATGTTATAAAAAGTGAAATTTCTTTTATTTAAATCAAATTTTGATCCGAGTGCGAAGAGCTGATATCATCATGATTTCTGGTATTGTTATAAATTTTCACAGATGTGTCATAACAGCATTAGCGATGTTGCTTTTAATTGTTTTTGTTCTTGTTCCCTAATTTTTAAAAATTACTCGAGTAACATTATATTCCGTTCGTAGTGTAAAGCGATCATTAAAATCGGGCATCTTGTTAATTGTCAGTCAGATTAGAAACACAATGGTTTTTTAGGGGAAAAAAAGCAACATCGGAGATTTAATTTTACAATGATGTGAAATGTGCCATATCGTAGCAATGTATCAGCATATTTAAATTAAAAATTGCACATACATACCTATTGCATATTAATCTATTGATCAAACATCACTCAAATGTCCAACACATTGATTAGGATAATAAATAGGTCATAATTTTGATAGTTAGACATGATCCACTGAGAAATATGTAGGTATTGATTAATTATAACAATCATTAAAATGACGTATTGCAGTGTAAAATAATTTATCTAATGAAATACATACGTTCAAATATTTTCCGCCATGAACGACGTTTGTCATCTTTTGTTTTGACGCAGTGTTGCCATTAATTTCATTTTTATTAATTAGCACGCATCAACAGGTGTTTCCAAATATATTGAAACATATCGTTTTGTTTGTGTTATTTATAGTTTGTATGCGCTCGCGGACAATGATGAGTGTAAAATATCACTTATGGCTGTTGTTATCGGACCAATTGGGGGTACAGGTTGGGGGGCGCCCCGCGGTCTCAGTTTACTTAGGCCTGCGCCGCGGGGGGCGCCGCTGGGGGAGCAAATTTATCAACCGAAAAGGTCACCCTATACCTGGCCACCTCGCCCACTCAGAAGCGCCGGACTGCATCGGATAAATAATAATTTAAAATAATTTTACATGCCGTGAAATTTTGGCGTTACGGCCAGAGCGCGCGAGATTAAAAATAAATCTGTCATGCAAATGTCAATGCTGCAGTGATGAATATTGTTTATTATCGCATTAACGAATCGAGATTTCTTTAAAAAATCGTTAATATTATTAATTTGCATGTATCGCACTAACATTTGGATAGACTGGGCGCAGTCAAGAATCGTATAATTTGTTAATTTATCTCTTGAGGACTTTGACAGTGTTTTTTTTAAATATTAATATACACATTTTTTTTTATTTACAATCAGATTGTTTGACTAGTCGGAAAGCGTATGCATTTTGTTTATTAAAAATGTAACACGTTAACAGGGGGCTCTTATAAATTCAAATGTTTTTTTTTTTTGCTCGGCGCTCTCGCCGCGTCTGTTAATTAAGTACCGGGAGCGGCAGGTGGGGCTGGTAGGAAAAGGCAATTATTTGTAAAATTACAAGACGTGAACAAACAGCGTGTGTAATTAGGCGAAATTTTCAAAAATTTATTCATAGCTTTTCATATCTAGAAACAAATTTATGAGAGTCATTAAGCCGTTCTGTGATACCCGTCAACATGAAATATCATCTCTTTAATACTCGTCAAAATTTCGCGCAATTCGTAAGTCTCCACGTTAATTCATCGTTGATTGTAATCCGGCTATTTATTTAATTTAATCATGACATATTTTCTTTTCATATAAAACAAAACATAATTACAAAAAAATAATACATAAAATCGACATAGTATATGCAGTATTAGACTAGATCAGGGATGGCGAACCTTTTTCCCAAGTGGGTCAAATTGGATATTATTTTTTATTAATCCATGTGGGGTGTCATATAGGTTGAGTATTTAAAACAATAATAAATAAAAGCCACAGTTTTATTAACATCTCAAATTTATACAAAAAATTATTATAACCTTTAATCACACTCTAGCTCTTTAAAGATGTGGCGACCAGTGGCGTACGGTGCTGATGTTGGGTGTGCTGTATGTGGAAAAAAATAATGTAATTTAAAATGTATGTTTTTTTTAACGTGAAGCGATTACATATTATTATATTTTGATATTAATCCACTTTCCCTCATTTCTGAGGATCGTGACCATGTGCATGATTCCCCTTATGGAGGACCATGGACATGGTTTTCATGGGAATATATAGTGCAGTGGTTTCCCGTTGCCTTCTGCACCGCAGTGTTTATTTTTATACTGAAGAGCGCTGCTGCCCGCTTCCCAGCTTATATTTTTGACAATTATTTTTTTGTGAAATGATCAGCGTCACTCAGAAGTATTTATACTGGTCACCCATCTGAATACTATCTGCGCTTATTGGCAATTCACTTTAACAATCATAATTTGATTGTAATTACCTCCAAGCTCTGACGGGTACAATTGATGTAATTATGTGGAATAAAATATATCTGGTATTTTTTTTTTATCCTTGTGTTTACTAAATATGTTTGGAAGAGGCGGATGTGGTCTACCAATTTTAATAATATTTATCTTATCATCATAATTTCTATTTGAAAATGGAGTGTACAAAATTTCTTCAACACTATTGCTTATTATGATAACGATAAAATAAAGTCTAAAATTTTATTGATTTTTTGCAATAGCCACCGTTTGTTTTATTGCCGTCCCCTTCTAGCATATTCTGTCTCAGCCACACCGCGCACTAGGCGGATTCTGTGTATAAATAATATAATTGATTGTGTTGTAATATGAAATTATTGATTTTTGCAATAGCGACCGTTTGTTTTATTGCCGTCCCCTTCTAACATATTCTGTCTCAGCCACACCGCGCACTAGGCTGATTCTGCGTATTAATAATATAATTGATTGTGTTGTAATATGATTTTATTGATTTTTTGGCGACGGTACTGTATGCGGTCGTGCACGTGTAAGGTCGTTCAGCGGTCATAGCGCACGCCTTGCCCAATACATTTACGTGCGTATACGATATCCTACCGGCCGTTAACAAAAATACTTAAAATATTTAATATTCAAATCTTAAATATATTTTTTCTTGTTCTATATTTTGCGGGTGTGCGGCGCACTAGCACACCCTAAATATACGCCCTGGTGGGCCACTATCTATGATATTAGTAGCAGATTAAAAATCATTTTATTTTTTTATTAAATTAAGGCTTTTTGCAATCATTTCTAAAAATTCAAGCGGGTTTCATAATTTCATACGCTATTCCTGTACTAGATACTAGAATCGAGTCTATCATTCTTCTAGTCACTAAAAGAAACATAAATAGGTAGGTTAGTAGATTATAGGGAAGAGTATATTGCTAAATGGGTTTATATGAAGTGACGTGACGTATCTTGACATTGTTAGCCATATTGGATTCTTATCTTTATTGTTGGCTATCGAAAATGTTTCACGTTTTTGGGTGTGTCGACGTTTTTTACACCAGGAAAAAATAAAAATGTGGAAAGAATTCTTGGATAAACACATCACCGACCTAATTAATGTCTTAGCCCCTGTATTCGTCAGATATGACCCCATGACATTTCTTCGTATTCTCAAAGATGAAAAAAAACTTGAAAGGACAAAAAAAATAATAATAAAGCTTATTTTGGCAATATTGAGGAGAAAAAGATAGTAGCGCTAAAGAAAATAATAAAATTGTATTCCAAGAGATTTTAGGTGTCCAACAGTCCCTACAATAGTGCTCCCTTCTAGAGCGCCGTTTTCTACAAAACTCTAAATTATGAAGGTTAAAATTACATATTTCATGAATATGTAATACATTGCTATTCAAATTTTATATGGATGCCTGGGCTTCTATATGATGGATTTCTATAGGGTAAAGAAGGGGTTTTTCAGGAATCTTGAAAGGATTTTAACTTAAAAATTGGCAAATCCAAATATCAAAAAAAATCGCAAAAAAATGTGCTAAAAAATAGGGTTAAGTTTAATAGCTATCGACTAAAGTCGAGCTAAAATCGACTTATCATAATTATCTTCGCTATATATATTGTTATGGCTTGTGGATAACATGAATATTATTTCGATAATGTAAATTAACCACGACTGAGCTAAGTTAGTAGTTGGATAGATGTCCGACGAAAACTATGAATTCAAGAAACTCTTTATAAAACTGGTCAGGGATATGTAAGAGGAGGAGGCCCATTACCTCCGCATGTTTTATAAAAATATTTATGTAGGTAGTATGGCGCTTTGGAATTAATTAATTTAATGACATCTACCTTTGTTGAATAAATAATTATAAAACAAATGATTTAAATATCAATACAAATGAACTAATTAAAAAATAATCAGTGTCTTGGTTTGACACTGGGGGAAACATTAGTATGAGAGACTTATTTCCCTTGCATCTTTAGAGTTTTTATCAAATTTTAAATGGGTAGTTAAAATAAATAAATATGAAAATATCAGAAACAGAATAAACATAATATTTATTCAGAATTTAGTGTAATTGAATTGTTTATGAATCATATTTTAATTAATTAATAATTATGAAAAGTTGTGAATAATATTATTTAATTTTATTATTAGTAATTCGATAATAAATATTTATATATTCTTGTTCTACATATGTATATATTGTTATACAATAAAATAAAATAGAGTAGTGCATTTTTCATGGTGGTTTTGTTTCCCAAGCGTTATTTATGTATTTTTTTAAATTTCAAATTTATGTTTTGGATAATTTCATAGAAGGTGTGAGGATCGGATGTTCATTAGATGAAATCTCATTTTTTTTATTGTTATATTGTGCCGCCTTGTGTTTTAGAAGAGTCTCCTATTAAAGGATATTAGTGTGGCTTGTGGAAAGAAACCAATAACTTATCAAATCGAGCGGCACCGGCATCGCTTTAAAATAAAATAAATTTATTATAATCAATAAAAAATATACGTTCGCCATTCGAGCGTAGGGTCGAAAGGGTCGCAATTATAATTTTTGGCAGTTGATTAATTCTTTGGATAATTTTATAACCGCTCTCGAATCGGCCGGGTCAGTTGGGTAATTTTCACGAAAAAGAAGATGGATGGCCGACAAAGGGCGTCTGCCCCGCCCCAGCCCCCGGGGCCCTTCCCGCCCCGTACCCCAACCCCCCGCTGGCCACTGTCATTAACCTCACAAAAAAATGATTGATTTTCACTGATTTAAACATTAAGCAGAATAGAACATAATCAATTAACCATGCAGCTCATTGAAAAGTATTTATAGGTTGGTAGGAAAATGATAATAGAAAATAAAAGTCTATATATTTTTTAAGGAAATAGCCTATGAAGAAGTTGTTGCAAAGCTTAAACAATTAATATTATGTTGCTAAGACGTCTTATGCATAATAGATGAGGCAATGCTTCATAGCGCAATTCTTTCAACCTTTGGAGGATCAATTATGTGCAAGGTTGCGATTGTCCAGTTGTTACAGTTCATGTTGCATTTTTAGATGTCTTTTGAACATGGCCTTTACATAAGAAGGGAGGGTCAGATTCTTACTTAGTGGTGATGTAAATTAAGAATATAGAAGAAATACAGTAGGGACAATGAGAATGTGGGGTTTATGGGTATCATTAACCTAAAAATGTACCTAGAAGAATTTAGTTTCTTAAGATCCGAACTTCTAGAGAAGAGGAAAACCGAAAACCGAAGCAAACCCCCTCCGACTTGCCTGGACACAGTAAGGAGGGTAAAATCTGATACTGACAGCTAATATAAGATACTCGTCTAATGCCAGCAATGACCAAGAGAAGGAAACTTCTGCACACCAAGACGGGTTGGGTCACCCTCAACCCACTGTGAGACATCGACTCCCTTAGCTTCTGAAGATGAATTCTTCATCAATATTATGAGCACACACCGTCGATTGAGTTATCACGGCACGTGTCACTAGTACCTTTCACTCGCACATGGCACATCGTACTGGATGTGAAAAAACGTAAAGCCCGTGGCAACAGAATCGAATATTGTTAAAAAATCAAGTATTGAAAATTTAATATTGTTTAAAAATTGAGCGAATATTGTTTATAAAACTTGGGTTCCCAAATATACCTCATCGACACGGCTAGGTGAATTTAGTTTCTTGGAATGACTTGTTGTTTTTTTAGCTGCTTTATGGAGTCAACTCTGACTTAAAGACTAATAAACTCTTTACAAAAAACCGCATACCAAGACGGCTCGGGTCTCCGCGGTATAGAAACGAAAGGGTGAGGGCTCCCCTTTCGTGTCCATGACTGTGTCCAGGCCAGTAGAGGGGGTTTGTCTCACGTCACGTGTGAGACTCAGGTTCCTTTGGCCTCAACTACCATGCGAAAGTTGGTAAGGTCCATGCCCTCAGCGAGTAAGAGCCTTGTAGCCGGCAAATGATGATGATGATGATGATATAACATTAACAAGTTTGAATTGGTGTTTGTGTTATTCAGTTGGTTATTATCAACAGAAGAATTTTGAACCCGACCTTCTTTAACTTCAAAAATTTTAGGTGTCACTTTTTTGTGCAAAAAACGTAGTTTGAACCGATTCAGATCATTTTGAGCTCTTCTAAAGTTTAATTATCATATTTTGTGGCGATACTCGATTTATTTTATTATTGGCTGTTGAAAAGGTATCGAGCGTTTTGGGGTAGTACGTGATTTTAAAAAATGGAGAATGTGGAAAGTACAATGTACAATATATGATGCCTTAGCCTCCACATTCGTCGGAAATAACCCTCCTCAATATCTTCCTATTCTCGATAATTGATAAAAGTATATAAAAGGACGACTTTTTTACAACATCGAGGATATGAAAACGGAATTGCTGAAGTAGCTAAAGCTACACCGAAAACTTCATTCCAGAAGTGCTTCGAAAAAATGATGAGATAAGTGTATGATGTATCTGATACGACGGAACTATTCTGTGGGTCCCCTACAGTGTAATTAAAAAAAAAATTAAAAAATGTGCAAATTTACGTATTTTTATATTATCAAACATTACACTTAAAAAAATGTTGAGAATATTCTGCAAATGTTTAGCATACACATGCATCATTAGTATACTAATTGCTCTATAATGCATGGGCGAAATAAAATGTGTCCATTGGACACACCTCAGCCGTTTCGCGAATCCTCTGCGATACATTTTCACGATATAATTCCATAATTGCCGGGGCGATCAATCGACATTAATAATTTAATATGTTCACGTATCGATCATATCTGGCGAAATTCGAGCGCAAAAAAAGGCGTCGGAGAAAAACAAAAGGCGGCCCTGCACTGTCGATATTTACGAGCGGCCCGCCGATAATTACACGTTGAGACTAATTAACGGGCCGGGGGCCGCGGGGGGAGCCTCCTCGCCACCACTACACTTTTTTTCTAGTTGAAAAACTAATTAAAACCAAGCTCCTGTAAAGAGATAAATTAGAAAACAATCTCCGGGTATTTCACGGACGGTGTTGGTCACGGGGCATTTTAAATTAATTTCGATACCCGCGCTAATTTCGCGCCGGCATCGACGGAGCGCTTCGAGAGTGCCAATTTGCGATTTGAATTAAGTCGCGCGTGTCCCTCCGATTGAATAAGAATTTATTTTAATTTCAAGTACGGCTCGACGATGCGTTCTGGCACTTTCTTGGTGTGATCTCTTCGTGAAAATTATAATTATAGCCATTGCCCGATGAAAACTACGAAGGAATTTATAAAAGTTTAATAAAACTATTTTTATTTGCGTTATAAAAATAATCCGATCAATACTAAATCTATAAAATTTTGCACTGGTGGAAGAATCTTTATCTCGTTCTGGCGGCGAAGTGCTTCGAATAGATCGTTCTCTTCCACTTCTTCCACTTCTTCCACCACGGTGCAGGTCTGATTGCAGATATTATGCAATAACGAGAGACTGTTCTACACAGCAATCGTTTACCTTCCATTTTTCCTTTTATTGTTGATTATAAAAGGCTCCAAACCACGGACTATGTATCCCAATTATTCTAATTTGAGATTCTTCATAGTAACTAGAAGTTCTTAGTTCCTGTGTATGTAGCTATAGAACTGCGTTGTTTATTTTATTTTATTTATTTGACTACAATGGAAGGATGGCATATCGGAAAAAATTCCAAAGCACCATTCATCCATTTAAAGATACGAAAGATGGAATGAGTCTCTCACACTAATAATACGCCAGTGTCAAACCATGACACTGGTTATTTTTAATATTATTTCAGATGGATTGAAATTTATATTATTTGTTTATAATTATTTATTTAACGAATAGTATTCGTAGGACAACCTATTCGAGTTCTAACATAGCTAGTTTTTTTAGCTTAAATAAAATTGTATTTAAAGTGTGTAGTTGGTTTTTTCCTTAATATACCATAAATTCCTAGATCTTCCGTGGTATCTGAAGTAATAATCATAGGCATTTACTATCTATAAATAATTCATTGACATGATTTTATTTAATTTTTAATCAAATACACTGCAATAAAAAAAATGACTGAACAACTTGCAATATTTAATTTTCTTAGCTAAATGCAACGGGTTTCACCATTTTCGGCATAGTTTTGATTGATACCTGAACTCTGGTACATAGTAATTTATACAATTTTTATTCATAATAATGAAAAATCGTATTAAACTCTTTAAATACTGTTTAAATATTCATTATAGGGCGTTTTAAAAGCTAATTAACAGCAATAACCATTGCAAAATTCAAGTTTTTGCTCATAAATCATTATTAAATGCATAAATTAAAATAAACGTACAGTTGATCTTCAGGTATAATTTATATAAATAAATAATATTGGATTGTTAAATATGAAATTTGTAGAAAAAAAATCAGTTTGTTATTTTTTTATAAGTATACTCTCATATTGTCAATACACTTTTGTCATTTTAGTGGTACCTTCTGTTGTTGGGTGGTGTAAAATACTGGTAATCGGGAGTCAATGAAATGTTGGAAGGCCTGTTTTACAGCATTGTCGGAATCTAATCTAATCTAATAATTAATTTTCGGAAGAAGTGGTCTTCAGTTGGGACAAGACTCTAATTGGGGCTGGGACAAAACTCTAACTCTTGTAGTTTTGCTAATGTTATTTATGGAGTGTGTCATCTAGGGTTGTCGTGCAATTTCATAGAAGTCGATTGGTTGCTCACCATCAGTTTATTTTGATGAATACTGTTCTTTTCTGGCGTTTCTTTGTTCAAGCACTGTGCTGAACGTATTAGCTCTATTTCTCATCATACGTTATAATATGATTTTTTAGTTTGAAAATTAATCATTTTTATGACGATAAAGCAACATCATGCAAGCTTCGAAACGTTGTTGTCTCTGCTTTTTATTCAGCTAATGCTTAACTCACTTATCTAACTTGATTATCAATTTCAGCAATAGTAGTTAAATCATCCGTCACGGCGTCTTGAAAACAATCTAGTCGTCCAAAAGGGGTCTATCTAAAGACCTCAACCATTTCAAGACATGATATTCATAAATTCTTCAGAAATATCTTAACATTTTTTAAAAATGGATTATTTTAGGAATAAAAATAGTTATTTATGATATGCTTCATTCACATGTCACTAGTACGTTTCACTCGCACTTGGCATATCGTACCGGATGCCAGTGAGAAAAAACATCCCTCTCGTGGCAACAGAATCGAAAATTGTTGTTTTTATTTTTTTTCGCAATTGCGGACAATAATGGTCAATGATTATTTATAATATTTATTCTTTAGACTTTTTTGACATGTAGGATAAGAGATATTCAAAAAAATAAAATAAAAACTTAGGGTCCCCAATAGACCTTATCGAGGTTGTCTGACTTTGATTCTGGGTGACCGCATGGATCATTCGTTGGGTCAAAGTTACCAGAGATGCGGTATTTCTATGTAAAAACTCATATTTCATAATTGTACGAATTTCCAAGATTCCATTATTTAAAAAAATATATAATATTTTTTAATGCCCAAAAAGATTTAGAGATGAGATATATGTGTGATATTTTTCCAACAAAAAAAGTTAATTATATTATGTTCTATAATCACGAGAGCTTCTTAAAATTCTAACTTTTATAATCAATTGTAAAAACCGGGTTCTTTACTAGTATCCAGAAGCTTATTCGGTGAAGACTTAAAACCTTTGTCATTTTTTCCATAATTAAAAATCCTCATATAATAGTTTATTTATTACTGAGACATAATATTAGGGGATCAAAAAGAAGGACACATCAAACGTTCCATGCACCTTTTTTTTATTGAAGCTTGATCGCTAGCGAGGTCATTAAGCTGTTGCAGAAATGTAAGGTCAAGTGCCAATAGCACTCAGATGTAAATCGGGCAATATAACATCACTCAAAATTTTTGGTTGAGATCCTCGGTTAATCGTCGCAAAAAACTCGTATCTCCACGGTCCATAACATAGTTGTTTTATTTAAAACGCATCGATATTTCATAAAATCAGTTGAAAACAAATGAAATTCGAAACAATATTCAGTTATTTTTCACTGTGTTTACGATTAATGACGTGTGGTGTATTTCAGCCAGTTTCCGATTATCCTAGGTATTTATTTATTAATTTTTAACGTTTAATCGATACCTACGCGTCATCCCTCTTGATTCTGTTGGTTTTTATTGATAGTTTTATTTGTATTGTTATTATATGCGGTGAATATCTCGCGCAACATAGTTGCCGATGCCTGCATGAAACTATGAAACTATTTTCAATGTGCGATAATTAAAATAAATTATTGAAAACAGAAAAAAAAAGTGTTGAAACCGCGAGCCAGGCCGGAGAGGTGTGAAGCTGAGAGGCGCCGCCATGTTATTATCCTGGCTAATGGCGACCTTCCCCCCTCGCCTCGCCGCCGTCGCCTCAGCGTCCTCTTTGTTCTTCATCGGCAGCCGTCGGCTGATGGATGACCAGGGGGTTTGAGAGCCATCGCGGTGGCTCGTAAAAATCGGACAACACTGCGCCGAAGACACGATCGACAATTAAAATCGCGTTACGAATCGGGTTATAACTTTGGCGTAATTGCCTCAATCGCGTGCGTATAAAACGGCAACGTGTCAAATCGACATATTGTCCAGCTCGATTAGATCTGTCGACGAGAACAATCTCGATCGAATCGATTCGTCGAGAAAAAAGCACGCCGTTAAATGATCAGTTAGCGCCACCGTCTCTATACGCGTCGTGGAGATCGACGCCGTGAAATCGATCGGATCGTTGCCGATGGACTGTATTATTTCACGGTTTCAGCATCACAACAGTCAGGGATTCCGGCTTAATTGCACCACGCATTGTTTCGTTTAATATCGTTTGTTCCAGTGTGTCTTTGGGTTGTGCTTCTTCGTTTATTTTTTGCGCTGAAATCACTTAACCATTTTTTTTTGTCTAGTTTTCGATCATCGTAGATTAGTGCTAATAGTGCGCAGGCGTGAACGATCGCCTAATTATGCGTTGAGAATTTCAACACCTCTAGCGCCGGCAGAGTTCCTTTTGCGAACGGTCGCCGGTCGTGATGGTGTTTAAATAGTTTGGAAGAGTGGCTGCGGATGAGTATTGTGAATAATTGCTTGTTTCGGTTTTCCATTGTTGATTCCGTCGGCTAATTAAGCCGTAGCCGCGATCTCTTCCATATCAGGGGAAGGCAACCATTTAATTTCAATCTTTTTTATTTGCAAAATTATTTTCAATGAATATCGATTTTTTTCTATTGTAATTAAAGAATATTCTTCTTTTTATTTAAATAATCGATTGTTTCAAATTTACTATTCTTGTTATAGTGAATTCTTTATTTGTATCGTTTTCTTTTATATACAATTTTGGTGTTAAAGAGTGTTCGGTTAGCAGCTATCGTATAGTTATTGCCTAAAATTTTTTTTTATATTATATACAAATTTATGGGAATCATCTAGAAAAAACAAATGGAATATGAACTAAAAACCTTTTAAAAAGCAGAGAGAAAAAATAGTAAATATTGCCACATAGTTAAAATTACTCCCAAATCTTTAGTAAAAACAGTTTCTTACTCAAAATATGAGAATAATAGGGCCGTCGACCCGTTGCTATTCTGTATATAATTTTAGGAACCTAAACATATTTTACAAACTGGATTGTATTTTTGAATCTTAAAACACATTACAGTCTGTGCACGCGTTTTCGCAGGCCAGCGAACTCCGAGGTTGAGTCCGTTCACGCGTTTATGCGTGATAAATATAAGGCAAATATACTATTAAAAAAACCTACCCGCGCGTGAGATTAATTTATCTTTTGACTGCTAGATGGTGACTCACATATTTGATTGATTTTTTTCTATTATGCTTATAAGCATCTACTAATGAATTCATTATGATCTGAATTTGCGCGTTGTTTGAACGAAATACGTATAGGGGACACACAGAAACGTCGCCCCGCCATTAATTTCGATATTTATTGCCCATATTTGTGAGCTTTCGGGACTTCTGTTTGTTCTAAAGCTTAATACCGTTCACGAAATCTTCGGTCTCTTTCCAAATGTCTTTCGCATTTCTGTTTATTCGGTTGCTTTGCTTCCTAAAGGCGAAGTGCGTGTCTTCAATAGAGTATAGATTTTTTGTCAAACAAAAAAATAAAGTCAGAGGCGTTTGTTGGGGAGATTGCATAGTTCTGCAGGTCCTTCGAAACGAAAGAGTATGAAAACGTCGTCATTCGAAGATTTGGATGCAGTCATGCTAATATGGTTCAATTAAAAACGTGCAGAGGCCAAAAACAATTAGCGGCCAAATGTGCATCAAAGCAGCAAAAACATTTCACGAGAATCTAGGAATTAAAGAAAGTTTCAACGCCTCGTCAGGCTGGATGACGAGGTTCAAACAGCGACACGGGATTCGTCAGCTTACGATTCAGGGAGAACTTCTCAGTTCAAATGCTGAAGCTGCTGACGAATTCTGTGTCGAATACAAGAATATTTGCAAGAGAAAATTTGGGTAAGCAATTTATAATGCAGATGAAACTGGCTTGTACTGGAAGTGCTTACCAACAAAAACGCTAGCTTCAATGAGAGAAAAGTCCGCTCCTGCCGGCATAAAGTCTAACATAAATCGTCTAAAGAAAGAATAATTGTTGTGCGTTGTGGAAATGCATCAGGAACTCATAAAATGAAACTTTTGGTGATTGGAAAAGCAAAAAAACCACGATCATTTAAGGGAACTGAAATAGAAAATCTTCCCGTCAATTATTATGGTCAGAAAGGGGCATGGATGGACAGGGAAATTTTCGAAGATTGGTTAAAAAAGAAATGGGTCCCAGAAATGCGATTATTTTTGAAAAATAAGGGATTGCCACAGAAAGCAGTTTTGTTATTAGATAATGCTCCTTCTCATCCGAACCAAGGTGTTATCATCAATGAAACGTCTTTATCGTCAAAAAAAAAACTTGAAAACTCTTTGTCGAGGAAGATGATGTCTTTATCACTTTGGAAAAAATGACGGTATTGGATGCTATACATGGATAGCACAATCTTATCAAAAGTAAAACCAGTAACACTCGTTCGATCATGGAGAAAGATTCTTCCCGACATAGAAACAGATTTACGGATTCGAAGAGAATGAAGAAAATTTTGTATATGAAATGTGTGGATTATTGGAATTTTAAATTTTTTTGAAGACGCGGATATGGAAAACATAGAGGAGTGGCTCAATCATGATTTAAATGATTCAGGCTTTGAACGCATGGACGATCCTGATACTGCTTCTCTTTGTTACCAAGAGAAATACCATTAATACTATAAGCGAAGAAGATACCAGTGGTTACGTTAGTCATGAAAAGGCATTGAATTGTATTGAAACATTGTTGATTACGCCGAACAAAGGGAACTGACTATAATAATGTAATAGCTTTTAAGAATATTTGAAGTGAAATAAGAAGCTCGATAAAAATCTCAAAATCAAATGAAAATAACACATTTTTTTTAATTCGTGTAATATTATAAAAGTAAACTTTTTATATTTTGCTCGTATATATGATAAACAATATATTTTCACTTATTTATTTGTGCTTTCTTGATAAATAATGAGTATAAAATACCGTGTTAACAATTTGTGTTGTGTATATGATACTATATTCGAAAATAAAATAAAAATCCGTGATCATCCTCCCCAGCATTAACCCGGATAATCGAGAGTGCACTGTATTAAAACCTACCCGCGCGTGAGATTAATTTATCTTTTGACTGCTAGATGGTGACTCAACATATTGAATATCGTATAATATTCCTGATTTTTACGAAAACATTGGTAAAAATTCGCGCGAAATTTGCGGACTGTAATGTGTTAACACTTCCTGTAAAATCTGGATCAATATTTTCATTGAATACATACATATAATATATCAAAGAGAGTAGTGATATTTCATTAGCCTGATCAGTGATTTGGATTTTGGAAAACTTAGAATTAATTATGCAAATCTTTTATCTTTAAGAAATAAATAAGAGTTTTATAAAACAGAAGATATTTGAAGCAAATGGGTAGAGGACTTGAACTAACACCACATTCCTGTGAATATACAAGGAGAACAAGTTTTGTTTGATCGGTTAAGTGAAAATCTAAAATGATTGGCTTGTGAGGACCTAGAATCAGCTGAAAAATGTCCAAGAATTTCGTGAAATTGTCGAAAGGGGAATTATTCACCAAACTTAATTCTTAACACTTAAATGATGGCTGGCACGTATTTACTCAAGCACATGACGAAACGCAGGCAAAAAAACGCACTTCGTAAAAAATAAATGCATTTGGACGAAAAATAGTATAAACTCCATAAATTTCGTAAGCGTATGTATTTAAATAGACATAGATCGCGCTCTGAAAAGCCTATAAATATGCTTCCGGCCGATTAAGTATTAATGTAGACAGGACACTATTGGAAACGAATTTCACATGTACGTTTATTTTCATGCATCCTTAGAATTACAACTTAAACCTTTGTCGATTTATCAATCAGAAACTCTTTGTGCGATTCAATGTTATTCTAAAAACATAACCGGTTTTTTTGCGATGTAACCGACGTATTTGGACAAAATATATTGATAGACTGCTTCTAAACTTGCAATATTATTTATATTATATTTATAATGAAAGCTATTAAAAACATCGACGAGGTATTTAACAATGTCACCTAGTCATGTATGAAGGGTGTTTGGAAAAAGTTATTACATGTAAATCATACAGAGAACCTGTGTCTCTACGTATAGTATATCCCAGAAAGAGACGTCTCAGAACTTGTTCCTGTGTTGCCCATTGTAGAATATTATGCATAACAAAATAATTGTGTTATGCATAATATTCTTTTCTTGTTATTACTCATCATCATCATCATCCTCATTTGCCAGTCACGAGCCTCTCACTCGCTGAGGGCATGGGCCTTACCAAACTCTCGAATGGCAGTCGAGCCGATAAAGCAAAACCTGAGTCTCACACCTGATGTGAGGACTCCCCTTTCGTGTCCATACCGCGAGGACCCGAGCCGTCTTGGTATGCGGTTTTTTGTAAAGAGTTTTCCTCTCTTGGCCATTACTGGCATTGGACGTATATCTTTTTTTTTATTTATTTATTTTATTTTAAAGACAATGCGTGATTGGCATTACAGAATAACCCAGGTCGCCAATCACGCATAAAAACACAAATAGAATAGTCAGAAAAAAAAAACAAAATACAAAGAAAATAATGTGTAAATAAAGATAAAAAGTACTATATGTTAAAAAGGAAAAAAAACAAAAACCGTCATTAGTTGGTCCGTTATATGAAATTATAAAATCTCATACAAAAGATCAACGAAATGGCGATATTTGACTTCAAATAAATCCACATATTCGGCCAAGTGGTTAAGTAGAGTGATAGCTCTGGTTACCGGAGAGTCCTTGAGAGCACCTGTCCTCGCATTTGGCGGAAGAAAAAGCACACGCGAACGAGCTCGATGGTAGTGAGGTGGCGCCCATAAGGGCAACTCGCACAGTACAAGGGGGTTATGTACCGCCAACCAACAGCTGCTTTTGCCGCTAAATCGACCTTCAGGGGATACATACCCCAGGCAGCCCCACCATGCACTGGGGTATAAACTTGGTGAACCAAACTCCCCTCATGTAGAGATACCTAAGAAATTTCTTTTGTATTTTCTCCAATCTGAGGAAATTCGAGGCGTCATAAGGCGCCCATATAATGGAACCTGATTCGAGCAAGCTTCGAACCAATGTATCGTATAGCACTCGTATGACTAAGGTGCTACGTATGTGATGAGAATTTCTCAAGACGAAGCCAACATTTTTAACTTAGAATCAAACAAAATACCCAGATCTTTAACAGACGATTGCTTAGGAAGAGTTACATTCCCAAGTCTGTAATTAAAGATGATGGGCTCTTTTGATTTAGAAAATGTCATTGTTTGACATTTTCCAATACTTAATGGAAGACGATTCGATATTATTGCCAATCGTGCAAGGAATCGATGTCCAGCTGCAACGATTTTACCTTATTGGTATCGGATTTTACCCTCTCAACTGTGTCCAGGCAAGTAGGGTTTGTCTCATTCCTTTATTTCTAAGGCGTTATCTGCTTATAACGAGTCACGCGACGCAGTGAGCGACCGCAACAACACACCTATATTTAACATTTTAAATACAAAATTAATATTAATATTAAATAAATATTTATTAGGTTTTTCCCTTCCCAGGGCATACGGTTCTATAGCAGGAAACTGCTTGATCCGTTTTTCTAAGGCGTTATCTATAACGACACGAGCGAAGTTTATGGCTACATATCACAATAAGTTTATTAAGTATTTTTTTTTTAATTTTTAAATGCTTTTTTTAATCGCCTTTTTTTGTTTTTGCGCTTTTATCCAGAACGATTCCCCCGCGATCATCGCGGTTTACCTGTATTTATATGATCTATAGATGAGATTTTGGATGAAATATGTTTGTTCATTTATTTCCATAAGATGGTCCGAATGAGTTTCTCGTAGATTCTTATGATCACGCAATAATGGTTAAAGGTCATACCATAGTAGTGGGTTGGGTCAAGATTCGGCGCGATGGTTGCCGACGCCTCGCGCCTGCACCTGGGCCGCATCGCTGAGAATCGGCGAGCTGGTGATTGGAGCCGGTGTTGTCGATGGGCCATCATCAGATCAGGGCCGCTAATGATAGAGTGCGGCTCATTAGTTGGCCTAATGCAACTGCTTAAGATCAAGGATCGTGACCGCCGCATGATCTACGGCCCGACTTATACCCGGCCACACCCCTCAGAAAATATTCATAATTGTGGTATTGGCCCGCAACAGCTAACATATGTCGACGACGCCAATAAAATTTCATGGACCGTACACCTTGGGATTGCGGCACGACCGGGAAAATACCCGAGGAATGTATTCACCATTGTAGTAACGAAGAAGACGAGTCAAATATCAGGACAGTACTACTTCGAACCCGTAGCTAGAAGATATTGAATCACCACATTGCATATTACTCGTATACGTTCATCACTTGATCATCCTGACTCATAGAAGATTATAATCAGATTTCTGGTTAATGAGGCAATTAAATTTCTGTGCAAAAAATTTGAATAATAATAATGGCATTGGTTTTCGAAAATATTTGGCAAACAAATTACCAATTGATTTAACGGGGTGTCAGTCGTCTGCCAATGGTCAGCGGTGGCGGCTCAGCTAATTACAGGAATCTGCAAAAAGAAATATTCCTCGTGCTATTCTTCGCTCCTCGCACCTCGCTGCTCTCGCTCTCGCGCTCTCCAAGCATACGGTTAATTCATAAATTTTAATACCAGCTCTGGAAGAATCATAAAACCCCGTCCATTATTTTTCGTACCATCAATACCCGTCTTTGAAAAGTAGCAGCCAATGTGTAAGCCAAAAAAATATACACAGCACCATCGACCCCGATCTCCAAATTTTTTGACCTTGCCCACTTGACAACATTCGTGGTAACAGGAATTGAATAACAGTCATGACTGGTGTTTGTTCAAAAGGCATCCATAAATATGTATGCTTTTTGTTTGCTAAGTAGGTTTGATACCAGAAATGGAAAAAAAATGAGCTGTGGCATTCTCGAATGTATTTTCACACCTGTTCTGGCATCTGCCCTATTATGCTCTCACAAACGAATCATTTATGCTTAAGTATTATTCGACAACCTTATTATTCAGGGCCAAACACACCAATAAACCAATAAATATCTAATAAACGAGTAATACATGGTTAATTTTATCCATAATTGATTGCACAATGCAGCTGTGTGCACCCTAAGAATTTCAATTCATACATCTAGATACCAAATATTAATATATAAAATATCTGTAATAAAATTTGGAATAATGCGAGAGGAAAGCTACTTACTCACTTAATTTAAGACGAAGCTTACTTTTCTGTTTCTAAGTGTTTCTAAATGTGTAAATTATTAACTCAATCCTGTTTTAGTATGAAAATTTTTTAAACTCAGACTTAAATTTTGTAACCCTCCTTTTTCGGACATAGGTAATCTACTTATTCTTCTTTTATCTAACATTTAGCGATTTGATGATGATGTTTCCAAAATATCAATTTCACTGTTTTGATATTTCCAGAAGCCTGCTCCCTCGAAAAGAAGCACGGTTGCACTTTGAAGTAAGCTTCCACCGAATCTTCAAGATTATTCTACCGCCAACCTTAGTGAAAGCTTCAAAGGCTCACTTAGGGCAGTACCACCTCACCTTTGGGAATCTAATGATCTAGATTTAATAGAAAGGTATTCTGAATAAAAATGACTGATTGTCATTGACATAATTAACTGAGTAAAATTTACCTCATAACTTTTTTTTTTTTTTTAATACAGAATGTAGTTAGAATCTCTCAAAGATTTAAGACGTCTCGAAAATCTGCAGTAATAATTATTACTGAATATATGAACTTACATTAAGCTTAATAACAGATAATCGTGGCTTCTAAGTACTTGGAATTAAGAAAAAAAGTCTAATTCATCATATTTTTTGTTATGTTGGCATAATACTCTGTTTCGACGATTCGGACACGTCGCCATATTAAATGCTAATTTGCTTATCCGGCTCGAAAAGGATCACGTAATTTATCGTGCTCGGCAATTTTACCGCCTCACGATTTCATCCTATTCCAGAAAATTATAAACATAAGCGATGACGTTTTAAGTTAAAATCGATGGAGATAAAGACCACTACAACGCCAACCACAAAGATTGCGTCTCAAAAATCACTCTGAAGATTGAAAAGCACTGGCAAGTGTATTATAAAATCTCTTTGATGATGACCTATCGTCCGAAAGGTATACGGTACGAAAACAGACCCCGCTATTTGAAGTTAAGATATTAATGAAACTTTCATCAATACTGAGTATTGACTTTTTTTAAAAAAAAAAAAATGGATTATTCTAAGAATAAAATAGTTATTATGGATAGACATCGTCGCCGACTTCCACGACCGCCGACTCTCGCGTGCTAACGTGTCAAGTATTTATGTATCACCTGCACTTGGCATATCGGAGCCGCGGGCGAGTAAAAACATCGCGCCGGTATGGCTACGAAAGCGAACATTGTTGTTTTTATTTTTTTTCACAATTACGGACAATAATAGTCAACGATTTTTTATAATATTTATTCTTTAGACTGTTTTAGACAAATACAAACGCCATATTTTCCGCGTGCATTTTGGGGATATTGTTCCGCCGAAGTGGGGAATGCTTTGAAGCAACACCTCAACACTTTTTTTTTCCACACGGTTTTGAAATAATGCGGCCCGCTAAAACGAACAAATATTACTGTTTTTACACGATTGATTTATAATAACATGATTCCCAGAAATAAAATATTTATAGCTTAATCTTAATTTTGTAAGCCGTTACGTCTCATTAGGCTAGTTCATTGGCGCAAAAGAAAAATTTTGCCACCATAACTAATGATTATTGGGTAAAAAAGGGAACAAAATTATAAGATTTGCTAAGAGTATGGAACGACATCATCTCACTTATGATCCCAACCTAGAACGATTTGTATCGATATCAACAAATGTTTAAACAACTTGTGAAACAAAATTAGAGATTAAAATATGAAACGTGTGGTTAGTATTATTTTTTCCTTAATTAAATTACATATGTTTCAGTTATATTAGTATAATTTATTTATTATTTATTACTGTACCAATTTTTATAATGATTTTCTATACCACGATGTTGCTCTCTTTTTCAAATAACGATGGAAAATATCTACAGTGTACAAAATGAGTTGAGGCTTAATTATTTTTTATTTTATTGATTATTCCCGAAGAATAATTACTTAGGTCATAATATTGGTTTTATATTTATTTGGCAACCTTATTGGCATTTACTCGTTGATTTGTGTATCCAATTATTGCTAATATAACTTTTTCGATTAAGTTTTCCGCCCATTAACGCGCGTGTGGCAACCCTGGATGTCATATGTATTTATACGGTTTTATGCAGCTTTTGTGGCGTAAAAGCTTTAAGCTCAACTTAGCGGCCATCGATCGATTGATTGATAAACAAAGCGGGTGCATGACGGTGGCTTCGCAATGTGGCAGGTATCGCGTGAATTTTGGCCTGCACGTGTGCATATTGGCAACGCCGACTCGCCTCGCATTGCAACCACTGCAATTACAGCAATGGCATTTTCAATTAATCAAATTGCAGCTAATTAAATGGAAAACGGACGCTTCGAGTGTTAAATACCTTTGTCCGTATATGTATGAACGATGAACTGATTATTTCTCGTGTTACATGTAGACTGACGGTGGACGTCGCTCTACCCGTACTGGAAAGCTGATATCACCCCTGGTGTAAATCGGTGTCGCTTGCCGCTTGTTTGTCCGCGATGTGTGTAACGGGTGTTCACAAAGTCAATAGGCATTGTCTGCGTAAACATTTGTATTTGACACCGAGGACAATGAGGAGGCCCGGGCCCCGGTGACTCCGCATTACCGGGGGGCGGTGATCAACCCCCCTTCCTCCTCTCCTTCTTCATGAATATGCAATCGGCTATTCAAATTAGCCGAAGAGCAAACAGCAACGTGTGACGCCCCTGGTGGTGCGCGAAACATGTGTGACGTCTCTGGGCGGTTACATTGATCAAATTAAATCAGGGGTCGCCAAATAAATCTGTACAACCTAGCCACCATATCAATGTTTTAATCGCATTTCGTTTTATTATCGAATCGGTCGAGTAAAATGTATTTTTTTCAGCCGATTGCTACCACCGTTTTTTGCGCTATGCCAAATATTAGTCTAATTTAAATATGAATTGTAATAATCGTTGGTTTAAAATCACGATACAATGGTTATGCTAAGTAAATATTACAAAATTAGAATAGCGTTCGTTGTCTGTTTGTATGTAAACATATTTTGTTTGTCGCAATGATTGACGGCTCGCAGAATGGAAGCTGAATAAATTAAATTGAATCATGTTTTCGGATTTAATCTGGGCCAAATTTTTCAGTATAACAATTAGAACGGTACATATCGATTGGAAATGGATTCATTTCTCTTTGAAAATATCATTAATTTGCAATGAAAAAATATAAATCCATAATTTTATCATCTAATCCTTATAGTTAAAACCAGTTACTTAATTTTGACCTTTTCCATTCCGTGGGTCAAATGTATTGTCCCAAAAGATTTTTTAGCGAACAACTTGCATCGAGTTTTTTTATTTAATTAAAAAAAATAATGAATGATTATCTCTTTTATTAAATTTGGAAAAGAAATATGATGAGAGTAACTTACAGATTATAGAAAAAGTGGACAGAGTGGAAAAGGGTTAGGAAATTATGGAATATATGGCCGTATATTTTAATATACTTAGAAACTTGTTTCTCGGGAAATTGTTGATATTTATTTTTTCTGACTACTTTTTTTACAAAACCGAAATTGCTATTTTATCCAATTAAATATGAGCTGAGCCTAAAAATGCCTATGAAAATATATACAGCGTGAAGTCAATTTAATCTCAGAAAAACAATTACAACACTGTATCATTTAGAATCTTAATCCAAAGATTAAACAAATAGTTGATAAACATTCAGGACACTAAATAATCAGTAAACATCTATAAAGGCAACTGGAAAAATGTCTGCATGAATTAATTAAACCAACGCTCATTAACAAAAACGAATGAAACCATATCTGGAACCAAAGTCAAAAAAAGGACAGGATTATCGAATAACCGATATTGGCTTACTTGAAAGTCATTTTCTTAAAGAATAAATTGCCATCATTCTATCATAATTTATTTAAATATAATATATTTTCTTGTTTTAAAACGATTCCTGATATATTTTTATAAATATCGCTTTTTACTGTAATTCAGTTTCAAATATTTCAAAAATATAATGTACCTCATCTTTAATAAATTTTGGAAACTCAATTTTCTCGAAATTTTTTTAATTCGAATTCTCTAAATGTTGATATTCATTACATTGCAAAGAAAAGTTATATCTCTCAATCTCGAAAGTCTCAAAAAGTCTAAAATTCACAATCTTTAACTTCACCATTCCATGTACCTATAAATTGGACAAAATTCTGTAAATTTGGCAGAAATTAAACAAAATTTGGATATCACATATGATTAAATTTACCCGTCATATTCTGTAGTGGAAGAAAGGAAATCTAAAGTTATTCTATATTCTATATTCGTCATATTCTATAGAAGAAGAAAGGAAAAGAAGAACGAAGCAAAAAGAGGAGATAATTTCGGAAAAAGTATTTTTTTTTGGATTTTCTCGGAACCTAATCCACCAAAAAAGAATTACAGTTGCCGTCAGATATCATACCTTAATAATGTATAAATTAAAGAATCTCATAATAGGAAAATCTCGTGGAAAATTTTCTCAAGGAGTATGAATGTTACACGATAATTGTTTTAAAGATTGTGAATCCTTTAATAATAAATCAAAATTATAAATTATAGGCTACAAATCTCTAAAAGATTTTTTAAAAATTTAAAAATTATAAAATTAGGATTAGTTAAAGCTTTTAACCGTATATTTTCCGTGCTTAACGTGTATCTAATATTTTCTTCAGATATATCAAAGAAATTAATTCACGTATCAACAATAAATTGAAAATATAATATTAAGTTTTAGCCGTAACAAATTAAGATTAACTCATATTACTAATTATACGTGTATACATTTTTCATTAGTATTTTCATAGTGGATATCTGATAATGTTCAGCAGGATTTCCATGACATTATTTAATTTCGGATCTCAACTTCAAACTCAAAGCTTAAAAAGGCATCTCATAATTTCAAAACTATATTATGATGTGACATACAAGCCATATATATTAAGCTACAGATTGCTTCAATTTTCGTCACCTCATCAGTGCAAATATCATTATGTTATTTTTTTGATGGTTTTTTCAGGTTTTCCAATTTTGCGTCGACCCGTTCTTCTTCACTTTTTATTTACGATGCCATCATTGCGATCGTCTCCCTTATCTCTCACACATTCCACCCGATCTACTATGTTACCGAAACGCCTCCATTTATACCGTGTTAATGTAACATTTAGTTTGTGGTTGTCGGCGCTCTTTTGTGTTGCGCTGGTACGCGTCCAGCGCGGTCCAGCCCAGCCTCTTCGCGTATAGATAGTCGCTGCTCCGGTCAACTACTGCTGCCCGAATAAATCTTGCCACCGGTATATAGGAAATGAGCTGATGCGGTCTGCGACCGGCGGTTCAATTACTATAAATACTAATGTGATTGAGGCGCTTTGTCGGCCTGGGTACCCGAGATAACCATCATGGGAGTCCCGGCTCGCTCTGGAAATACGATCGAACCCGCTCGGGAATATCGTCGATTCAATACACGGCTTACAATTAGCGAATTTATTAAAGTCGTATTTAAGACTGTATATTTTTTAAGACGAATCGGATAATTTTTTTTTTTACAGATTGTGTAATGCTTTGCGTTATTACACGATTTTTTTTGGATAGCTCTGATTTTGTCGTGTTTTACTTAATTACTGTTTTCGACTAGACCTAATTTCTAATTTTAATAAAATCTTCTACATTTATCATGCTGGAAATCATTCTAGTTTAAATCTCTTTAACCAAAGTATTGAGTTGGTATATCTCGCTTCATTATTTAGAAGTGTATATTAACACCGTCAGTTAACTCCGGGTTGCTTTTCAGGCGAAATCCACACCCAACCCATCTTTTTTATCGACTTTGGTGTTAGTAAAAATGCTTAATAACTTTTTTCCTTTTGGAGATAATTTGGTCAAATAAGAAGGATTCTACGTATAGTATACTTATATTAGATTATTAGAATATTTCGATAAGAAATAAAAATTTCGAGCTATAAAAATGATGATTTATTGTATTTTAGACGATAAAAAACAAATAGTTATCTTTATTTAGTATGTAGGTAATTTTAGCTTTATAATAAAGGATGTGACGGGTTGAACCATTGATGCAACATTCCAAAAGTTATTTTAGTTGAATGGATAAACATAATCTAAATTCGTAAGACCCGAAAAGTTTTCGATCCAAATAATTTATTATTTCAAGGACAAAGCCAAACCATAAATAAATACACATATGTCATATATTTTAAAAGCGGGCATGCAGAAAGCAATGAATGAAACTGTGTCGAGTCGTAAACTTTAAAAGAAAGCCTTCTGTAGCGTATTAGATAACACGTTTCGTGTGAACCCGCGTTAGTGCGGGACCGGGTGTTTACCGTTTACGAAAATTTTCCGCACTAACGCGGGACCGGGTCTCTGAGTGTTAATATATACGAAAATATACAGTGGCGCTCCGACAGTGTCCCGTATGAAGAACATTACTTAGAGCCCTCATTAATGTTTAATGATTTAATAGTTATTATTTTCTAATTTTTCCTCTATTAGCGCTTCTTGGTACCTAATCTTCCGGCGCCTGTGTGCACCGCACAATCTGATCATATAAACGGCACGCCCTTGAAAATATATGGAGATTTTTTATTATCGCTGGTAATTGTCAATATTTCTGGATTCATCATCAATTATTCGGATATTGAACTCAATAAATAATCACATTTTTTGTTGTTGCTGTTTTTGTCCTTGGTGTATCTTGATCTTGGTGCCCATATTTTTCAAGCTTATTTTATTGTTGACTAATTATTAGTTGTAGTAATTTTTTTCTTGTGGAATACATTTTTAGACAAAACACAATTTTTGGCAACGGCGTCGAAACTGAAATAAACCTTTATTTTTTATGGAAATTAAACCCAAACTAAACCCAAAAAATTGTAAAAGTATTTGGGTTGAGTCCACGTTCAATTTTTTTTTTATAAAAGCATTTAAATTATTTAAATAATATTCACCTGGAGCTGAACCGGAACGAAAAACTACCAAGCCGATATTTTTTTGAATTGTACCGGAACGCAAACCGAAATAAAAAAAAATACCGTTGGGTTAAAAAATCCCTTGTATTGATACCTTAACCTCCAAATTCGTCGACCATAACCCCCAGCGATTTCTTTCTATTCGCAAACATGAAAAATATACATTGAGAAGGAATTTACAATCATTTTTAGAAAAATAATGGAGAAGTTTAATATAACAAGTTTTGCAAGTGGTACAAATAGTTCTAAGAAGGCCGTCATAACATTGAAGATGACAAGCATCTTGAACGTCGAGAAAATGAACAAAAAATTATGGACGATCACCAATTTCCCTGATTTGCTGATTACGATGTTAGAATATCTTTTGGCTTATTCTATCACCATTATTTACCAACTATTTTAGTACCATTTTAAAAGTCAACGATAATTCATAACTGAATGAATTGATGACGAGATATAGGTGTACCAATAAGACATCGATAAAAGTTCCATTCGTCCCAATGAAAGCTTTCGGAATAGTCACGAATGAAAAAGCTCGTCAAGTTCGATTGAACGTGAAGATATTGCTCGATGCTATTTTTTTTAGATTAATACGGCATAATGTATCATGAGTTCTTGTCATTAGGTCAAACTCTCAATAAGAAGGGAGCCTGAAAGTTCATTTCAACTGCTTTAAAATTTCAACCGTGCAGTTGTATATACTCTAAAAGATTCTATAAATCGTCTAGAGAATTAGGAAAATTAAAGACGAGATGAAATTTGAGCTTTCCAATAAATTATCATCATCCTCTTTATAATCAGCTGTTTATGATTCTTGATACTCGATTTTCTTTGACCAAAAAAGTTTTGCAAATAAAAATTTGACGAAAACCAACGACATTATATTTCTTACAACCTATTGTCAGTGAGATAGATATGAAGAGATTTTCGTTTAACATTTTGATGAAGATTTAACTTTGTCATCAATCGGTAGATGATTCTCCCGAATGAGACGCTCGGCTCTTCGGCAGCAGCCTCCCGGTTCCCACAGGACGGCCGGGGCGCTCGTACATCTCCTCGGAGAGGTGGCCACGAGCGCTGCCACCTCCTTACCGGATGAAATATTCGCCCATTGTGTCGGGGCCGGGAACAAGGCCGGACTGAGCGATTAACGAGATACCCGATCGCCCGCGGACCGGCCCGCATTGTCTCGGGCCGGTATCGCGATACCCGTCAAATTATTTCGTTTTGCATCGAATTATCGCACCTCGCCGAGAGCAACTATGGCAACAATTCGGGGGGAAGGAGCACGGGGAGGGGCAACGGCCACGCCCAACTCGGATCACTGACGATTCTTTTTGCACCGACGATTAAAACAATCATTGAATCACGTGGCTGATTAACCAGCCTCTTATCATAATTAACAATAAAAAATATATATTACAAAAAAAACAATATTTTCCCACCATATTTCAAATAAAAGGAGTATTACGAAATTCATCAAAAAACTAATGCAACGACTGCGAATATTATTGAATATTCGGCAGTGTCAGAAATGGTTTAAATTATTTAGAAGTGGAAATTTTAATTTGAATAAAATTAAACCTCAAAGTGATGGGGTAGTGAAAGTGAAAAATGATGTGTTACAAATTGAAGTCGAAGCAAATTCGACCAAATCTATTTTGACAATAACTACAGTCGGTTACTCTTGTTCTAATGTGCAAGAACATTTAAAAATAATTGGCAAGATTCTTAAAGAGGATGTGTGGATACCGTATCATTTCATGAATTAATGAAATTAAAGGAAAATTCGACATTTCTTCGATATCTTGTGACAGAGGGTGAAAAGTGGGTTATATACTCGAACCAATGACACTAAAACAGTGGCTTTACAGGAAACGCCAAAACTCAATCTGATGGTCAAAAAGATCCTATTATCTGCATGTGGGACTGTAAAGGATTTTTTTTTTTTTTTGAGTCGTGAAGCGATTACATATTATTATATTTTTATATA
>JAGXCT010033983.1:0-26669 GCA_022495035.1 Philopotamus ludificatus
ATCGTTTTAAAACCTTTCCGCGAGATAGCGATCGTACTTCACTATGATACAGTAATACTCCGTGCACTAAAGTAAAAGTACAGTAAAACTCCGTGCCCCCAGAGGGCCGCGGCCCATAATTTGGGAAGCATTGATCTAAGATACTCAAGCTTAAGTGTGCATGAACGCATGAAAAAAATTGTAAGGTGTGGAGACAAGGAAAATGGACTCAGCGGCATGATTATAACGGAGACAATATGGCCGACCTCATAAACGGATGCGATGAACTCTTAGAAGAGGAATCGAAAGAACCGTATTTACATAATACTTTATTCGAACTGATGACAAAATCGAAGACTCATTACCAAAATCAACCCCAAGGCTGGCATTAGCACAAAAAAGAAGAAAGAAGAAAAGTTAAGATGGAAAACAATTCGACATCCTTCGTACTCTCTGGATTTTACGCCATCAAATTACCATCTTTTCAGGTCATAACAACACTTTCTAGATGCAAAAATATATCATAAATACCGATGAGGTGAAAAAGGGACTTTTTACCACACAATTATACAAAAAGAGGATTTTTCTAAAAAATTTTATTACTTTCTGAATAACCTAATATTTATATATTTTTATTCTTTTAGGGGAGATATTTTGCCTTGGGCTTCCCATCTCGAGCTCGGCATTAATGAAGCAGACATCGTGCGCGTCCAATGGTTAATGCGTGCATCGAATCGCGGAGGCGTACAGGATCCCCAAGGTTTTGTTTGGGAGAAAGCGACACAGGGAGATTATTACCGCGTACTATTCAGCAAGCACAATAGATTACATATAAATATATTGCCGTTCCGTCAAAAGAACGGCACTATGGCGAAAGATACTTGGTTCGTCGAACATCAATCTGATTTTTCCGATCATTATTTGCATCCGATGTCGAGTATCGAATTAGCCGGCAAACAGATGCCTTGTCCCAATAACGTTAGAGATTTTCTAGAGCACAAGTTTGGGAAGGGCATTATTGAACAGACAGAACGTCCCGGAACCAATTTGCCGTATCCATAGAGCCGTGTTTATTATTATTATCAAGTCTGAAATTTTAAAATCAGTATTTCAAATGAACAGTATTAATACATTTATTTTATCTATAATTTAATTATAGAATATAGTAAATTAAAATTATAAAATTTTATTATCAATGTGGAAAGGAGCCAAATTCTTGTTATAATGAAATATAAATAAATTATTATGAAAATTATTAGTTCTAGATGGTCCCATGAATTGAATGAATACATTCCCATCCAAATAACTTTTAAACTAAGCTTCCATTACATAAATAATCAGTTGTCACGCCGGTGTGACGAAAGCAGTTAAAGGAATCATAATTAAAAATTTTAAAATATTATTATTGGCTCCTTTCCCCTGTAATAATACTCGTATTATTTATTATTCATAAAATATTATTGCATCATAAAGACTGAAAGATATGTGCATTTATTTTATTTTTTAATAATCAATATCTTCGTTTTTTACTACAAAGTCGTAAAATGTCCATTATTTTTTTTAATAACTGATATAATTTTATATATTATTGTTGTTTCCGAATGTTATTGCTAATTTTATACATTAGGGCGACCAAATAATCGACTTATGATGTGTTCTGTGTACCTGTAAAAGTCCTAAATTCTTTGTTTTGACGACATACGAGTTTTGATTAAAAATACGTGGAATTTTTGTTTTTCGGCAAAACATCATCCTTACAAATTTTTTTCCAACTTTGGGAATATGAAGAAGTCGCAAGGAGTCATGTCTGGCGAATACGGAGGCTTCATAACAATTTTTTTGATCAAAAATTCTTTACACGTTATTCATTTTTACCATAAAAAATCATTAAGCACACCAAAAGATGTTAAACCTTTTAATAACCAACAATAAAGTAAGCATACAATATGACTACTAATGTCAAAATATGTCACGGACAAGTGTGCCGAGACGACAACTTACACAGACACCGAAATTCAATAATTCCCCTAATTTTTTTTTATCAAATCTTGTACTTGAGAATTAAATTAAATTATCCTTATTATGTTAAATCATAGTTTCTACAAAAATTATTATAAACCGTCATCAATTATTGATTAAAAATTATGCGATTCCTTTTTAATCCACCTAAATATGTAATTTTTGCTTTAATCAAATAATGACTGTACTTCCAACGATCTCAAACATTCAATATTTAGATACTCATATATTATATTATCGTGTTAAATATATAAATGGCTGTATAGTATAGCTGCATTTTTACTATGCTTATGAATTGAAATAAATTTAGATAATTTACTATTATTAAAAGTATAATATATTGAGGATTATACGGTATTCCATTTGTTATTGCCATACAAACGATGTCGTGTCATAAACCATGGAATCCTGTGTAAAAGTTCCTCGACTATTTTTAAATAAAATATTATCCATTTCTAATTCAAAAATTAATAAACTCCAAACGTAAATTTTTAGACTCGTATGCTTTTTCCTATTTTATTTCGAGTATAAAATTATATATCGCGAATAAGATAGAATTTTATATATGTATTTGTATTAAAGTAGTGTGTAAATTACTTTGTGATATCTCGATACCTGTGTGATATGTTGTTGAATTTTTGTTTGTGATATTACTTCAATGTGTGTAGCGTTACATTTGTTATCGTATATATTGATTAATTCGTTGATCGGTTTGAATATCTAATCTAAAAAAATGATTTCTTAAATTAATATATAGATTGTTATGCATATATACCGAATATTTTAAAAGACGTCGCAATAAATCAATAATAACCTACTGTTATTAATAATAATATTTTTCCTTTTTTAAATATATTTATTGTATTTAGTGTACGTAGAATGATATACCTCGAATATTTATTTGTTATAAAAATATGAAAAGTTATATAAAAAAAAATGTATCTACTTCATTTCAATAAATTATGAAAAGTATATGTGTATTATTCAAAGTTAAATAATACATGAATTACATAAATTACAGAAACTAAATAGAGAATTAAAAAAAACTTTCCTTATTCTTAATAACTATTACTGAATGCAGATAAAAGTCAAAACTATACTTTAAACGATTTCGACTGATCATACGATCCGAGAAAAAAATCATACCAAACGAAAGTAGCTCTCCGAATACTTTTCCCGCTAATGGATGTCTCTACCAGAGTATCCCTCTCTCCATTCAATTGCCAGCGGCATGCTTAAAACCCGCTATATTAATCAGGATTTTAAAGAATAAATCGCGTCCGGCCACCCCTGGCGGGAATACCACCAATAGACCTGCTGGCCGAGGAGCACAAAGAACTGTACAAGCATCAAAAGCGGGCGCCGGACACAAGAACAACCGAGCATCGGAAAAGAGTATGCCTTTGCCTGATAGGAAAATGACGAGACTCCAAACGGGAAATGGACCCAAAGACCGAACTCAGCGACCTAACCGTGGCTCAAAAAACGCTAACGCATAGGGCTCCATCTCTGTCAACTAACCGGGCACGGATGCTTTGGAGAGTACCTCCACTGAATCGAGAAAGAGCACACCTTTTACACTGACCACACTTTAGAGACGCTAAAAAAACCCTAGGAGGAAAGACGGTAACCATAGAAGCTGTACAAAAACTCCTCGGCAAAGATCAAGAGCACAAGACGCCATCCACTTTTGCTGGGATAGTAATGCTAACAAAGGAGGGAGCCATGAGAGCAAGACAAGGATAAGAACGATAACAAGAAGGACATGATGTAAAAATCACGTTGAATATCTGATGACAATACCGTGGTGGTAGTCATAGCTGGAGGAGGGATTTTATCTGGTAAAAATCCAGCACTATCTCCTGAATGAATAACTTTTGAAGATTTCCCCTCCTTAAAAAAAAGATAAGTCAGGAGAACTGGATTCCTCCTAAGGTTGGCAGGATTAGATTCCTCCTAAGGTTGATGGAATTAGATTGTTCCTGCGATAGATGGCAGAACTGGATTTATAGTGTAGTATTTTAGGGTGTAAGGGAAGAGGGGCTCAAATTTGAATTGCTTATGGGGCCTCCCGAGTGCTAAATCCGACACTGGACTAGAGAAAATCCGGAAGAAATTCTTAAAAGCACTACTTCAAGCTGTTGGTTGTCATAGTACATAATCCCCAGGTACCGTGCAAGTTGCCCTTTTGGGCAACATCTCACTACCATGTTCTCGTGTACCTTTTCTTCCGCCGAATGTGAGGACAGGTATTCTCGGAATCTCCGGTAATCGGAACTATTGCTTTGCTTAACCACTTGGCAACTCATGTAAACAATTTTAACCTAACCGTACCGATGGAGTCGATTTGGGATCCCAGGTTTTTGATTTTTCTCAAATAACTCTTTTAATACAGATCCTACATGTCACAATTTTTTTGTATTTGTCTAAAAAAGTCTAAAGAATATATACTATAAATAATCAATGACCTTATTGTCCGCAATTATGAAATATAAATAAAAACAACAATATGCATCGCAATAATCAGTAGAAAATTTTTTCTACAATACACCCCATCCCTCGCTTAACACGGAAGATAGGTTCTGCTAGATCACCGTGTTAAACGAAGTTCGCAAGTTAAGCGAGACTCAACAAAATGTATGAAAAAGAGAGGATTGGTTTTTTTTAGAAATATTAAAGAAATTGGTAGATAGAACTGAAAATTTATTGAAACATTATGAACATAGATAAAAGATATTTATTTCAGGTGTACTGTTTTTTTTTTACATTTAAAATGGACATTTGTCCTCCAGATATAACCTAATGGTTATTCTTAAAAATTCCCGCAGCTGTGCGCACGTCTACAAAGGCAAGATTTAATCGAAAAAAAAATCTTTTTCAACAAAACTGAAACCGTGTTAAGCGAGGGATGGGTGTATATTATATATGATGAATAACTATGTCAAGGTATTGTCGAAGAATTTATCAATTCTTGAAATTTTTGGGGTATATTTTCATACAAAATAGACCCCAACGGCCAGCGGCGTTGGTTTCGAGCTGCCGTAAGGTATCGGTTAATATAAAATATTATCAGTTTGTCGATCACTTGCATAAGATTTTATAATCTCTTGCTATTGATTGATTAACGACAGTAATTTTTACTATTGTGCGGTTAAATGTTTATAATAATATTATTGCTTTTTATCTATATTTATGTGTGTTATCTATATTTATTTATATATAAGTGCATTATTTTATTTTATTTATGTTATTCAGTATATATTTTTGCAATGCTTGATTGGCATGTTGGATCACTGCGTAATCGCATTGTTTTAAACTAAATAATAATAACCTTGATAATGAACTTGACTTAACGATTAAACAAAAATTGCTATCGCCTCATACGACGAAAATGATTTCAAAATGAATCGGGAGTAAAAATAAAGGATTAAATTATATATATATATATACTGTTTTGCATTAATATCATTTTATTAATACATTAACAAATTGCATATTATTATAAAATATTTATTTACAAAGAAAATGAATCGTTCAAACATTGATATAAATATTTTTGTGTCAGCTTAATCGTAGTTAAGCTATACAATACTGTTCAAACAGCTCATGCACTCGTTATCAGCATCAACATCCGTTGTGCAGACTATCTAGTGCTAAATGTGTTGCTCGATATGCTCGCACCAACACATTTACAACAAATGTATTCTTAAAACGTAAATTTATTGGTTTCTACTATCACTTATATTTTGATTGATATTTTCTACATATTGATCCAGGCATTCCATCAATTTTTCCTTGTTACAGTATAACGAAATTTCCGGATTTGAATTGATCAAATGTGTCATATTATGCAGATCCACAGCCGTAATATTTCCATTATCCTCGTCGTTCTCCGCCGAATTCGATATCTCTTCTTTTACCGGACTAAATTTGGCGAAGGCATCGCCGTCGCATTTGGCATTAACGCTATTTACATAAGTCGACATGTACTTAAACAATTCCAACAGTGAAATTTTATCTAATCTTTCGTAATTGTTGCCGGCGTTGATTTTGCATTTCGCCTTGTGTTTTTTATAATCGGTGATACAATCCCTGGAATTATTTATGAATTGATTATGGCAATTTTTATCGATATCGTAATATTCCAGATCGGGAGACGACATGATGTTTTCGTCTTTCACTGTATTACTAGGTTTTTTCACATCTGATTTGTTATTCGCACTTCTGCCCCTTTCGACGATCTCTAACAATTTAGTCTTGAACGAATCGACTTGAGCGTCTTCCAAAAGCGTATCGCCGTCGGCGGCCGATTCACCTATGCCATGCCGCAATTTAAAATGTTTTAACCAGCCCGTACTCGCTTTAAAATCCTGCGGTCCGCCCATCTCTTTATTGATATCTAACGCCTTCTCGCACAGCAGCGGTCCCGGTATGGTCTCTCCGTTATTTAACTTTTCCACATACCAAGCGTACACGGATTCTTCGAGCGCGACATTATTGGCCAATTTCATCGCTTTCCGTTTGCGCGGGCTATTTCTCGAATTGAGAGCAAAGTTTATCAGCGAGTCTTTGTTTTTTCTAATATCCGAAATGGTCGATTTTCCGACATCGTATATCAAGGCCAAAAAATTAACACTGTCCCCCTGCTCCAGTCGTTCAATGATTTCAACTTTTTGTTCGATATCCAATACGATTCGTTTTCGTTTAGTTGACGTATTCATACTTGTATTCCATTGGATTATTATCGAACACTTGAAGATTCAATCTATCGTTTTATACGTATCGTGGCAGTAAAATATTGTAATATAATCAAATGAACTAATGGCCGGCATAGTGACAGATCTCAGTGTTGCCACATTATAAATTAATAAATATTTATTTTAACATTTAAAAACCTTTTATATATCTCATCATTTGTCAACCACAAGGCTCTCACTCACTGAGGGCATGGGCCTTATCAAACCCTCGCATGGTAGTCGAGGCCAAAGGAACCTGAGTCCTCACACGTGACGTGAGGGCTCCCCTTTCATGTCCATACCGCGGGGACCTGAGCCATTTTAGTATGAGGTTTTTTGTAGTTTCCCTCTCTATATAAATATATATACAAAATAATAATAATAAAACGATGATGTATATCAAATCAATAATTAAATATAAGATAATATATTTTATTATCGTTTTCATATCAAAGGGATAGCACATTGAAATATTGAACATAAAATGATCGAATCGATTGATCATGTAAAACTGAATAAGCTGATTTTAACGTTAAATTAAACACATGCAGCTTAGAATAAAATGCGTTACTGCGCATGCGCAAACTGGATCGATCAATATTCCAGAAATAGATAACCTCAAAATGATTTATTCAATATGAAAACGCTTATCGTTCATCTAATTTTAAATGTCTCGAGGTCAATATGGTCCATCTTATTCATAACAGATCGTATAATCGGAAATATGTGATTAAATCAAACACAAAGTGGTTCATTTTTCAATCTGAATTAATTTATTAAATCCAATCAATAATTTCAAGATATCATATGGCATACTCACCGTCGGAAGTGGATCGCAAGTCTCGTTCAGTGCTATTGAAATGAATTGGAATCTAGCCCACGGCTCGTTTTATAATTGAATAATGTGTCACAATAGCCGGACTGGAATCGAACCAGAGTTCATCTATACGATGCGAGCATTACAAAACTATTAATCATATTCGAAACCCAAATATTTTTCATCGTCGTCTTTATCTGTATTCGCAATACTTACAAAACGATGTTACTCTGATATAAATAATCGGCGTTTATCTCGAAGTATTTTTAATGTCGTAAACATCCTCAATGACGAGTAATATTTTTTTATATATTTTGATAGTGGCGAATGATCGCATTATGTACAGCGACGCATCATCACAGTGGTCGCTATCTTTCATTGGTTTTTTTTTTCAATAATAATCAATCTCGTTTATATATGAATGCTGTATTATCAGATGTATACTTAGTATGATGATACGCCACTGAGTTTGATATGAGGGAAATAAATAACGGTATCGTAATCAATCATTCAATCAACACAGTATAATTTTTCGAGGGAGTGAAATAAATATTGTAGTATCGTAGTAATGTTTTTGAAGTATGTATTATTTTTTTTTTCGAATTTGAGAATAACGTTGATAACATAAAAATTATATATAAGTTCTCATTCGGTACTATATTTAATCGGCGCAGAGTATCTAGAAGTGAAGAAGTGCCTCATTTGTTCAATTGTTATATATATATTTTATATCGTAGCGTAGATGATGAACTGTTTGACTGTAATCATTTTAATAAAAAATAATATAAGGTAATGACAGACGGTGGACATATTAGTTTGATATCGAAGTACATTTTCTATATATTTTCGTGACGTACGACATATTTCAATAGTTAGAATAAATGTTTCAATATTACTTCATTGTAAATCGTGGAGTTTTGTACCTTAGTTGGATTGTAGAATCGACTTGCGTATGCAGATCCCATTTTAATATCGATCGAACGATTCGTGTTGAGAATAACCTCCGGATCCCTTTGAATCGTCAAAATCTCGTCTAGCATTTTTTATATTACGTCGTGGTACCAATTTTTGTTATCATGAAATTAATTACAAATCAAATTTAAATATTACAGGGCAATTCGAATAGTAGTCTATGTACAAATAAATAAAATTGCCATTGCACAAATTAATCATGTCAATTAATGTCATGCTACATGTTATATTATGCCATGGTTATCAAATTTACTAATGGTTATTTATTTGACTTGAATATTGAGACAATACCTTCCTCTGGAAGTGGGCGAGCGAGAGCGGAATCGGGAGCCGCCTCCTTCGTAACTGCCACCTCCGTTTCCGTATCCACCTTCCCGCGATCCGGAGTAGTCTCTGCCACCCCTGTATCCACCCCCGCGACCTCCCCGATCGCGCCCTCTACTACCTCCGTATGAATCGCGGCTGAAGCCCCCCCCGCCGCCGCCGCCGCCACCTCCTCCGCTGCCACCACTTCCACCACCTCCACCCCCGCGACTCCAACCCCTCCCGCCTCTGAACCCGCCTCCCTCGCTACGACCGTTTTGATATCCGCCGCCGCCGCTTCCTCCACCCCCGGAAAATCCACGTGAACTACGGAACCCACCGCTGCCGCCACCTCCGCCACCGCCTCCTCCCATTCCGCCGCGACCGCGGAAGTTTCTGTCTTTACGTACGCGTCTGCGCGACAACTCTACTTTAATCTTTGATCCGAGTATTTCGGTTCCGTTGTATTTGAAACAGGCGTCTTCGGCGTCGGCTTGATTCTCAAACTCGATAAACGCGAAACCGGGAGGATTGAACGCCACCCACACGGACTTCATTTTGCCGCAGTCTTTGAATTCCTTCTCGAGATCCTCTTTCTTTACGCTATCGGCCAATCCCCCGACGTATACGACGCCGCCCGTGAAATCCCTTTCCCTGCTCCCCTCATCGTAATCCCCCATTCTGTAGTAGTCGTAGTAACTGTGGAGCAGACAGATATGACAAAAATGCGAAATGCATAACACATACAATTACAACTACTATATAAACATATTAACATTTCGACGGAAAACAAAAAAAATAAGCGCATTCTTTGTTAACGAGGGCAAACAAACTCTCCGCAAATATATATCTGTCGACGATTCGATGATTATTAAAAAAAATAAATATTAGTCTGTGTAAAATAATATGTGTATCGTTAATATGATATAATAACGGGGAGAAGCAAACATTAGTGGGGTTTCATAAAAATAAAAAGCCATTTTATGTGATTTGGGATGTTTTTTATTAAATATTATTTTTGCTAGAGAACTCCTAATATTCCAAAATTATACAAACTGACAACATATCGCAACAAATGTGTATAATTTTTTCATAGGGCTACGGAGTCGAGCTCTACAGAGCCGGAATCGCAAAGCTTTCGACAAATTTTCAATATTCCGGCTCTGAAAAGCTAAAATAACATTTAAACAACAGATTCTACGAGCACACACACACGTCGAAGATGATGATTGAGGCGACACGACGTCCGTATACGGCCAAACGATCGATAAATCAAATCAACACATGTGATACATCTCGTTTCAATGCTCGATGTGTTTTTTTTTCGTAATATCAGTGCGATAAAATTTACTATATATCACACAATGCCCACGAGGACTTGTAAGTCTTCTTTTTCTTCGAATAAACCGATTATTCTCTCATTAATGCCACTTTAAATTAATTGCATTAAAAAATACTGATATGAATGAGATAATTAATGCAATTCCGATAAATGCATATCGTGAATAGAGCAAAATATACTAAATTAGCAACGTTAATTGCAACAATTATATGTGTAAACAAAATGGACGTGTTGAGATTAATTTTGCTGTTCGATTACGACGGATTACTAATGTAATACGATATATTTGTCATTAAATACATAATATTAATACAACGAGGAAAATTAATGCACATGTTCACAGTATCCGGTATAATGCAGATGGGCCTCAACCGTGGCCTGCCATATCTCGAGTTGTGTCGTTATTTAATTCGATGACGATTTCGTGATGCCGTTTTGAATTCGCGAGGCCACGGCCCGAAATTATGTTTCTAAATAACGCAATAATTCTAGCATCCATCTTATCAAATATTTTCACCGGTCGTCGAAGTAATATATACAAGTATTTAAAATGGGGCCTCTATGTCACCGTGATTATTGAAGAGCACCGATAGTCGATCGGCGAGAGGCACAAGCGAGGGCGGGTCACCTGAAGGCGCGGAGTGAGCAGGGCGCCAACAATAGCTGAGCGTCACTGATCCCAGGCGTACCAACCTTATATGTACTACGCTTTAGAATTAAATATATATATGCATATTTATTTGTTAAATAAATAATAATTTTACCATCTTATAAATGATAATATAAACCATTAATATGTCTTTAAATATATACACAATAAAATTTAAATATATAACTAAAATATATGAGAAAGGGGGTAAATCAATTTATATTTATTTTAAATTATAACTAAATGAATAAATTCTAATTTTATAATTCAAACTAAGTTAACACCGTAACATTAAATTATTCAGAGATAAAATTTCTTCTGGACTAACAAAATAACATGAATAATAAAAGAAAGGATTTCTAAAAAACAATTAGTGCGTAAAAACGATAAATGCCGTTCGTAATAAAATATTTAATATCTTTTCTGAGGGGAAAAAATCAAATATACCGCTGTTTCTAAATCTGATCAATATTTTTTTCAGATATTAAATAATGTTTTATTGTCGTAAGCGATAAGAATGTGGAGCAATTAAATTTGATAATTGCTCTGATTGCTCTAGTAATAAAACTGCGCATGAAGTATAAAACTAATTTCCAAGGTCTTTCAAAAAAAATGTGAGGCCTCGGGCAATTGATATTTTAGAGACCCTTAAAAAAAACCTAGTAGAGGAGGGCTTGGGAAATTCCATTGAAATTTTTCTACTCAACCAAATTTTGGCTTTTGAGTTTTAAATTGCTTCCCTCTTTATTTTTATCTAACATACCTCTGATAGGCTCTGCTAATACTCATTTCTTAACTAATTAAAATAAATAAAGAAGGGCAAAAGTACATTAAAAACATGAACGCATGCATGTGTCACTCGGAAAAAAAACATCGTGCACGTGACAACGGAAGCGAATATTGTTGTTTCGCAATTGCAGACAATAAATGTCAATTATTATTTATAATATTTATTCGTTAAAATTTTTTGACACGTGCAAAAAGTTTGTGACATGTAGGATTTGTATTAAAAGAGTTATTCGAGAAAAATCAAAAACTTGGGGTGCCGGATAAGAACGGCTAGTTTAACCTAAATATTTGCTTCTCTAGCCACGAGTGCGATGTTTTTTCTCGTTCGCATCCGATTCGTTCGTGCCAAGTGCGAGTACAAAAACGTATAATAGTAACACGTGCCGCGAGAACTCAGCCGGCGGCTTGTACTCAGTCTGCGGCGAGACATCGTCGAGTGTGCGTATTATTTACGCGTCATATTGATTAGCAGAAAAATCCAAAATTTCGACCAAATTATGAAGCGTGTCATGAATAACTATTTTTATTCTTAGAATACTCCATTTTTAAAAAAAAATTCAAGATATCGAAGAAGAATTCATCAATAAGTTAATTAGTTCAACATAAGTCTTATAAAATTCGTTAATGGATTTCTCAAGGACACCAGCGATATTTGCTCCTTTATTTAAATTCTAGGCAAATGAAGTAAATAGTGTAGAAAAGACCCCAGAGGAACCTATCTTGAGTTCCTTTCAAGAATTTTGGGCAAACACAACCATCCGCTTTATTCATAATCACAGAGGATGCCATATGACGCCACTAGTGAGGCTGGGGAGAATCCCCTTTAACATATCTGGATATCAAAGGCCTCAGAAAACCATTGGATCAATGTCTTCACTTCAACTCATCATTGAAATGTATACTGTTGATGTCTAAATCCCGTACAAATGTCGTTATTCTTAATCAATAAGGTCTTATTTATCAATTTGTAGTCAGATAATTTATCCGTTGAGCCTTAACCACCACAGATTGGTTAGGGTCTACAAGGTTCTTCACAATGCTTAAGATCACAAGCTTCTCCAACCTATTTATATTAAATTAGGCAGCCAAGCACAGACTGATTAGGATATAAATAAAACGAGTAATATTAAATTTATTAAATTATCTTTAATTAGTATTAAATCTTAAATTTCTTCCTTAATTCCAGTATCGTTGGATGTTCCAGAGTTGTATGTGAACGCAATAGGTGTATTGCAAAACTTATTTCCTGCATAATGCTCTTTTAAGTATTCTCCTCCCATTTCATTGTAATTTTTTTTGGTTATTAAGTATTTGGAGAGTTGATTATCGCGGGCAAATGTTCGGGCACCGTACCAAGCATCGAGTGATGGATTGCTAGCTATATTCACTTTATGAGGTGTTTGAAACGGCCTCATTTCAAGTAATTCTCTCGATAAACGAGCTTTTAATCCTTAAAAAAAATACACACACGAGTTAATAAATAGATATACGTACAAATTAATTATTAAAAATATTTACCAGGAAAATTACAACAGCCCCCTGTTAAGAATACATTGTTAGCTAAAGCCAATTGCTCTTCCGGTGTGAACTGTTTCAATACATATTCCACTGTTTCTGCAATCCCGGCTTCGATATTTCCCATCATAAACGGTTGAAATAATAACTCCGGTGCTCTGAATAAAAATAATAAATAAGCATAGAATATAAAATTAAAATTTTTCTTAAAATTAAATAATTTACCTCAATCTTTCGATACCCAGATGCAGTTGATGAGCTTCGGACAGTCCGATTTCTGTAGATTCACTTCCGATACTGCCACCGAATTGCGGATCATATTCTCGTAATATTTCATCTATTTCCATGATCTTTTCATTTTCAGCATCGGAATCCGAATCATTACCTATAAATAATCAATACTTAGCTATACTTTGTTTTACATAATTTATACCAGTAGCCGATGGGGTCTATTTGGGACGCCAAGTTTTTAATATAAATCCTACATGTCGAAAACTTTCTCCATTTGTCTAAAAAAGTCTAAAGAATAAATATTATAAATAATCATTCATCTTTATCGTTTGCAATTGCAAAAAAAAAAATAAAAACAATATTCGTTTCTGTTGCCACTGGCGCTATGTTTTTTCTCACTCGCAAAAAGTCTCGGAATTAGAATTAGACTTGAAATGCTTGGGGTCTATTTTCTATTATAATAGACCCCCTTCGGACGATGCGGTTGTTTTCGAGCCGCCGTGACGGATAATAATTACCTTCTCTGCTAATTGTTTTATATACATCCCAATCTTCATCTCTCATTCCGAAGTCGTCGTTAGCTTTCTCTTTTTTAGCCAATTGCGAGATTAAACGCATTCGTTCTTGGGCGGCAACTGTGCGTCTTTTAGCCATATCGAGTCGTCTTTGTTTGCGTATAAAGCGAGCTTCCACTATTTCAGCTCTCTATTAAACATAATAAAACAAATTATAACCAAAACTCAATATGTATCTATTTTTTTATTGATATTTAATCAATACCTTCTTTTTAAAGTCTTCTAACCATAAATTAAACTGTGCGGGATCACACGGTGGTTGAATTTTACTAGCATTCGTTATTATAACCTTTTCGTCTATACTATTCTGACTCAAATCATTATCAGCTGATGCTGCCGCTGCAATTTTTTGCTTGACTTTTTCGATTCTAGCGTTTAATTTGTTTATCTGACGCTGTAAATAAATATTGAAATATTTTATAAACATAGACGGAATATATTCAACAAATAAAAATTACACAGACTAATAAATCGTCCTCGTCTTTGACACCAGAAGATTGAATACATCTAAAAAATTCGTCAGTATCGCCTTCGTCGAGTAAATCCTGAAATTAAATATGAAAAATGTATCGATATAATATTCATTTTTATTTTGAAAAAATATTACTTGTAATCCTAGTAGCTGGTTTAATTGTTCTTCATCTTCGGCAAGCTTTTCCTCTCTTTTTCTAGCGTTTATTTCAATCAAACGCTTCGCCATCTCTTTTTTTCTTTCTTTCTGTGCTTCCACTACATTGAAAAAAAATATATAAGCTCAAATTTTTATCTCAATCGTTACTGTTAATAAAATAAAGAAAAAATAAAATATAATCATAATATTTCATACATACACGATAAATTTGGATTAACGACAGGTTGTACGTAAGGCAATTGAATTTTTCTAACGTTTGCATCATAATGTTCCGCATCGGTCCATCTCTTTATTTCTTCTTGATAATGTAATACGAATTTGGCAATGATCGATCAGGAGTTCTTCAACTCGAGAAGGTGTTATAGCATTTAAATGAGCCGGATACTTCAATTGCAATAATCTGTGCAAGTAATTTATGATTTGAAAACCTCCTAAAAAATGTATCAATGTAAATTATTAAGAAAAGTTGAAGAAAAAATTGATAAAATCTAAATGAACATTTTATTCTTACCAACGTTTATTCTTCTGGAATGAGCAGCTATAACTTTTCCCTTAATTATAGGTATGATATGAGTAGTGTGATATCCACAGTTAATTACAATACCGGTCTTCCCTAATTTATTATGATAAAATGAAAATAATCCATCGACTCCGTATGCAACAGATGGAACGCCATAACATTCAAATAAGAGTTCTGACATCACTAAAAAGTTATTAATCACATCACAAGTCAGAAATATATAATCTGTATTTCGTATCATATTATTAAAATTTTATTTACAATTTCTGCAATAATTTGGGTTGACGAAAGCTTCAGTCATAATAATAGGATGCTGTACGCTTCCGTCGGTATTTATTCCGAGATGACTGAATGTATAATCAAACACATGTTCCTGTGCTTCAAAATGCGTAACAACATTTCTGTCAAATTGCGTTTTTAACTGAAATCTAAATAAATACATTTAAATGAATATCACAAAAGTTAAATGTGTATAACATCCATATCAGTTTAGCGAAAGAAAAATCATATAAAAACCTCACTGCTTCAATATTAGTAATATCGTTTCCAATTTGAATCGGTGGTGTGGCCGGCGGTTCAGAATCTTTCTTTCCTCTCTCTTTTCGAGGTTTAGCTATTAAGTTTTTAAACTTCAAAGCTGGTTCACTCGTACTTGCCCATCCAGCACGACATTGATATGATCCTAATAAAAATAATAATCGGAATAAAATTCGTTAATAAATAGTGATAATAGCAATTGTGAAGATGGATAAAATATTAAATAGAACATGTGAACTGTGATAATTGTGTAATATATCCTAGGAATCATCAACGAGAAAACTATCCATTCTCGAATATGGTTAAAAATCCAAAACTATTTACATAGCATGACGCAGGCTGATTAACATTATTGGTGCATGAAAGAATAGCTAAATTTATAGATCGTCTTATAATCCCAATCTTCTTATACTCTGATTAATACCGCAAGTCTTTATGAAATGAATTTAAATGTGAAAGTAGTCACATACCGTTGTCAATGACAAGGGCCACTTGTTGATTCAGCATAGTGCTGGTATAACGATGGACCCGATCGGGCTGTGGTCTCGCATCCTTCAGTTCCAAAGCCATAGTCGCGCGCGAAGATATCACCAATGTATTGACATTTGGTTTAGTGTTGCCATTTAAGAACTTCTCGGCATATTATTGTTTATATTATAGATCATATATATTTAAAAGTCCTATATGTATATGTAGAGACACGTATTTTAGCATCTATTTTTTTAAAAAAATAGCATTTAAAATGACAAATTTTAGCATCTATTTTATTTCTTAATTACGAATTTGAAGTTAAAAGTCTAATTTATACATAATTTTTTAAACGATATACAAAATATTGATATAAAAACATTTGAAATTAAATAGAAATACAGGAATACACCGATTAAAAATGATATAATGATTAAAAATTATTAAAGTTTATCATCGAGCTTGTTTCTATTGATGTTGTTAATGTTGTAAACAAAGGTAAGTTTCTTATTACCGATATCGTTTCATCAATTTGGAAATTGAACAGATGATTTAAAGTTTCATAAAACACATTCGTTTCATGTATATTTAAATGTGACTCGAGATTTAATAAACTTTTACGGGAAACCGACTTAAGAATATCTATTAATTCTAGTTTGGTGTGTTCAAGTCTGTTTCAAGAAGTAGCTTCTGGGACTTCCATAGGCAAATGCCACCTATGTTATAACTGAGAGATCGATATATGGAAAATTTCGCATCTATTCGCAATTTTCAAAATTTCGCAATTATATCGCATTTATCGCTTCTGTCGCATTTATCGCGTAATGCGATAATCACGTATCTCTATGTATATGTATTATAATTCTTAATTTTATAACAAGAATAATCATTTTTTAGTTATATATTTATAATATCTGCTTATTACAAAGCTATTATAAGTTATACTAAAATAATTAAACGTGATATTGAGAGTAGATATTGTGTATAGACAATTTGAATAATAAATATTTATTAAAGCATATACGGGTACCCAGCGATGTACGGAGATTTACGAATACATTATCACTGCATGTTTGCAAATATGCCAAACATAACGCGGGTTACTTTTCTCCAATAAATCACCGTATGCATTATTTTAATAAAATGTATACTATTATTATATTGTTATTAACAATATTATTCTCTAGATACTAGGTTTAATATAAATATTAATTTTTCGAATTGACCAGAAAAGCTTAAATTAAATTTAAAATGATATTTTTTTTTAAATATAACTATAATGCAAAATGTTGTTTTAATTACTGTAAATAAACCAAATTTATTACATAAATAACATTTATTTATAAAATAATACATAACGTTCGATTATAAATCGGGGATTAATTTGATATTAAACATTTCAACCGCTATGATCTCCCGGGGATGAAGACGACGAATTTGCCGTAGACGCTAGCGACACGTATTAGAAACTGTGTGTAAAAGTTATTTAGATATGATTGGTTTTATTCGTTATATGAGAATATCTGCAACACAAAAGCTCGTTAGTAAATTCGTTTTTTTTCGATATTTGCAAATGTATACGCGTACATGACATAATTATGTGAACTTCTGTAGCGGTTTAATGGTTAATCTTTATGGATGGGATGATATTTGAATAATCGAATTACATGTAATGGTTTCGTTGGATGCGATTGGCAGCAGTGGCAGTGTGGTGTGGCAACACCTGGCCGGCGGCCGCCAGTGACGTCTATCGATTGGGCGGGGGGCCGGGGGGACAACATGGCGGCGCTGCCCTCCCCCACGCAGGTGAGCCTGCCATCCAGCCGTGTTCCCAGCCCCTAATTCACGTTCTCAATTTTCGCGCATTTTTTCAACACATCAGAAATGCGTCACGATCGAAAACTTAACGTTTTCGCATCGAAATGTTATATTCCAATTTATTACATTACTTCTCCCATTCACTGGTGGAATGTTATCAATCCAGTTATATTCCGATCGGATTTGTGATTTTAATAATTTAACAATTATTAATGCACACTTTGCCATGTCTATAGTTAAACTATTTCAAATATTACTATCTCTGTGGTATTTGTTATCTTTTGGTGGTATCCTGAATAACATCTTATTTGCATGTTTACTTACTCTATATATTTATTAAATACGAAAAAAAAATATCTTAAAGATTTGCAAACCGAACTATATATTTTTTATTTTCAACAATTTTATGTCTATAATAATAGCTATGTCGTTAAAATCATTATTTTATATGATGTATTATGATTATTGATTTTCTGTCTTTAATTCCGAAAGTAATAAAGGTCATATAAATTTTGTATTAAGCATCACTCATTATTGACTATGTAAGAATATAAATTTTCATACGGTGAGGCAATTATTTTGTCCTTCACATCAATTGTATATGCCTAATACGGCATACCAACCAGAGTAGTACTGTTGTATAAGTTAAATAAAAGTACTCTTAATATTTATTATGTTTGTTCGCTATTTATATATAAGTCTACCGGCCCGTGACATTATCTGCATACTAATCATAGATAATATTTAAATTATAAGCGCGTTTTGCTTACAAAATATTTTTTTATTCCGTCAAGGATAATTTAATTTTATCAACTTCCTTTATATCTGAGAGACGTGACCGTGAACGTCATAAGGATAATTGCATTTCTGCTATTTTATATTTAAATGAAAATTGCTGTTATGAATTTTAAAGAGAAAACAGTTAAAAATTATCAGAGTGTAAATCATATTTGCATTTAATGATTTTTATAGAAATCTCAATTGTTAGGTAATGCGATTGTACAGTTTATCGTATAATTTTAATCACAAATAGTTTTTAAACTGAAAATAAAACGAGATAACAACCCGTGTCCAAATGTGGAAGAGTAGATATTAATAGTTGGACATTTATTTGCTTATCAACTATTTCATACTAACGATTACATTTTTTTAATAGGTTGCTGGGCATCACAGTGCTATATACGAAGCTTATTACAATCAAGTGAGCTATATTTTATCATAAAAAATATTTTAATTGCAATATGATAGTCTGTTAACGATGTTAGACGCAGTTTTATGAATTAAAATATCGATTATGTCACCGATTTTTTATGTTTACGTATCTGATGTCGTTCAAAATTTGCATAGGTGGATCCTAATGGGACCGGAATCATTCAAGCATCGGATGCGGCGAGGTTTCTTAAAAAATCAAAGATTAGCGATGTCGTTCTTAGCAAAGTATGGGATCTTTCGGATCCGTCCGGGCGAGGATACTTGGACAAGGTATATTGTATAACTTAATAAATTGTAATTCCACAAATTTTAAATGTAATATTTTATCAATTCTAGGGAGGGCTCTTCGTCGCTTTAAAATTGGTAGCCCTAGCACAATCGGGAAAAGAAATCTCCATGTCCAATATCAATTCAGAGACTCCACCTCCAAAATTGGTGTGTAAAATATTTTTTATTTATATAATGCGAATGAAATGTTTACGGTTGTGTTATCTAAAATTCAGATTTAGTAATGCGTCTCTCAAAGTTGAAAAAAATATCTGTTATCTGATGCAAATGATCACATCTTTAAAAAATATAAGATAAATATAATAAAACGTATTTGTATATTATGTATGAAAGTCGTTGTATGTGTTTGTTTGTGATGTACTTGTGAAGGACACCTGATAATCATGGTAGATGCATATTTTACTTTACTTGTCCATCAAATTTTTAGTTATCTATGAGAATGTTACAAGTGAATGCAATTATTTTTAAACTTATATCATAATAGAGATAATATACATGATAAAAGCGTAGAAACGGGCACCTTTTTAAGAGGCATGACATAATAAATTGTCATACAGATCTACATCTCATCATAAGTAAAATACTTCTCAAAAATGGGTCAGTTTCATGTCTGGACAATAGAGACAATCAGATGATTACTTGTTGCTTAACCGTTCCATCTCGATGGGGGATCCTCGATTGATTAAATGGTCCGGTTATAAAAAAGTAATTTCTATGGTTTTGTCCCACTAATTGTGTCATTTAAGAGTCTTATCGGTATTTTTATTTTTTTTAAACCATCTATAACATTCGAAGCTTAGTTTTACAGATAGTTTTATTCTATGAACACGGGGCATACGTCCAACTGGGGGGTCATGTGCATATTATTAATATTTGTTACTCTTTTTGGTAAATGCATTTGATGAAAATATTTTTTTAATATTGCATCCCTGACTTTCTGAGAAAAGGATGGCAACACTAGTGCAATTAAAGCATTTTTTTTATTTGTAGCGGCCATCTTTTTTTTCAAAATTTCTTAACCATAAAATTATGATTATGACATTTCGGAACTTTTGAAATGGAGCAACGCACAAATAAGGTTGAGAAACACTGCTTCAGGCTTCCCCATTGGTTGTTGACATTAACATTTTTATACACTGAGAGATCTATTTAAAATGTCATATCATATACCTCATATATAATTCTTCTGAAATTTTTTAGGGTGAATTACCTAAGGTACCGCCGATGGTGCCGCCTCCACCTACAAGCGATTGGTCTGTAAAACCAGCCGAGCGCGATAAATATAACCAACTATTCGAATCATTACAGCCATCCAATGGCTTGATTCCTGGAAATAAGGTGAAATTAATTGAATAATCTTTTATTTACCAGTAAATAGTATGTTATTTAACCGAATAACGAAATATTTTATTGATTGTTTTTGATTTTTTTCAGGTTAAGGGTATGCTAATGGACTCTAAATTGCCGGTCGCCACATTAGGTAGAATTTGGGATCTCGCCGATCAAGATAAAGACGGAATGCTGGATAGACATGAATTTATTGTTGTACGTATTCGTTTTTGATACAAATATTATATACGTAACGTCGCGGATCATGTTAATTATTGTATTTTTCATCAGGCTATGCACTTAGTATATAAAGCATTAGAAAAACATGCCATACCAGCCGTTTTGCCGCCAGAGCTGAGGCCGCCGGCAAAGACGGGACCTCCGGTTAGACCGCCGTCGCGTCCGCCGTCTAGACCGCCTTCACCGTCGCCGGCACGTCCTCCGCCACCGATGATACAACCTATGACAGTACTTCCTCCGAAACCGTTGATTCAAATGAACGGCAGTATATCGCAGATACCGTTGATTCCTGGCTTGGCCGATCCGACGGCTGCACTGATTCCAGATTTACAGGTATATCAACGATCATATCCAACGTGATACATGTGAAATTGTGATTAATATTGTGTTTAAAATTTATTAGACCAATATTCCTAAACCGTGGGTTGTTACTCCCGCCGAGAAGCAACAGTATGATACACTATTTATAAAGGCTGATGTCGATATGGATGGTTTCGTTTCCGGGATGGAAATCAAAGACACATTTTTGCAATCGGGCTTATCGCAACCGTGCTTGGCGCATATATGGTAAATTAATTTATTTTTATCAGCTGTTTATTTCGATTTCGATTTTTATTAAATCGTTATTTTGTTTTATTAGGAGTTTGTGCGATTGGGATAGTAGCGGAAAATTATCTAGTGACCAATTCGCTCTGGCTATGTGGATGGTACAACGTAAATTACGTGGTATCGAACCCCCTTCTGCTCTAGCTGCGGATATGATTCCTCCATCAGCAAGGGGATCTTCCGCACAACCTCCAAAGGAAAAGGTATAGTTTATTAACGTAATTCATTATTATAAATATTTTTTTATTAGGTTTTTTGTTAGGTAACATGGTTTATTTATTGATTATGTATTTTTGTAATAAATTTGACATGGTTAGACATCTTTACAACGTTGTATAACATTATTACTATGAATATTGACATTGCTATAATCGTAAATATCAATGTAATGTTGGATGTTTTGAATTTTGAATCGATTACGACTATGTGAATAACTCCTTTCAGCTGATTCAACTCCCAGCAACTGTAGTAAAATAAATATTCAGATTAATTACACGTCGTGCGTTAAATTACTTATTTTATTTTTGTAATACGTTCACAAACATAGTTTTATGAATTTAGTATTATTACCTGTATATATCGGTGCTAGTTATATTTTTTATGTACAAATAATCATTTACAGTGACTTTAAATCTATCGATTGTGCCCGAGGTGAAATCAATTGTTATATTATGTTTTTCTATTTTCCAAATCGTCGGTCTGTCTATTATCAATCTGCAATAATAATATATTTTATTTCTTTCGGTGATCTTATAATTTTTTTTAATCATTTATGTGTTTATTTACCCAGGACATTTTACAATCACATTTTCTTCTTTATTTGTACGTAAAATACTTTTTGTCGGTATTTTGTTCGATTGGAAATGAAGATTATTCATTTGCTTTAAAATGTATTTACTAATTTTATTTTTTTCCATTAAATTCATACATTTTTCCTATTAATTTTAAAATTTAATTAAATTGTGGACCAAAATGTAATCAAAAATTAAATATAATTAAAAAAGTTTTAAAACAAATCCCTTTATTCATTTAGTAATTTTTGCAACACGATGACTTGTGTTTCTTTTTTCTTTCACAAAATCTTTTTCATGAGGTTTTTCTTAATTGTTGGTGATGATCGAAAGGTTGATCCGTTGAGGTTCCGCAAAAACAGATCAGTTTTGTTCCAAGATAAGTGAAATAAATGTACAATGTGTAATTTATTGAACACAATTAGCATAGATTCGTATGGAAAGCTACTAGGATGATTTAGGACTGTAAACAATGGAGGGTTTTTTTTTCTAATCCTTTTCCCTTTACTTGGGATTGGGTTTTTCCACTAGCCACTTCCAGAGGTTTCTATTTTTCGCTGTCCTGCTTGATTCCCAAGTTCTCCATCATCATTATAAATGCAACAGCCTTTACCTTATCAAACACCCTTCTCCATTTTATCCGGTCTGCCACCACGTCGCTCCATCTTCTGCTAAGTTTCAATGATGGAGTGTTCCTCTGAACACAGTCCAACCACCTCAGCATCGGTCTTTCCTCCGGGAATAGGAAAGCTTGTTAACATAAGCCTTTTTGGCGGCTGACTGTCCCGCATCCTTGACATATGACCGGCCTACTGGAGTCTGGCCACCCTGACAACAGTTGCTACTAGTATATTCCTGTATTCTTGGTAAAGTTGCTCGTTGTTGATTACAGCTCCAAATATCCGCCTCGGAATCCTCCTTCAGAATTTCCAGTTCAGTTCCAGGACTTTAGTTTTCTTTGAATAGAAACATGACCGTAGACCCACCAAAGTCTGCCTACTCCGACTATTCTGTGACCGATATATCCTTGTATAGTCAGTTCAACTCCTGGTTGCTTCGGATATGCTGTTCTCCATCGTCGAATGTGGCTCCAAATAGTCTCAGAATATCCAGTTGTCGGTCATCTTCTTCAAAGCCCAACATTCAGAAACGTATGTTAGGACGGGCCTGATTAGGGTCATGTAGAGCTTGACTCTAGTCTTCCTTGAGAGGAATCTCGAACGTAGATGAATTTGAAGTCCAAAGTAGCACCGGTTTTCCAGTATAGTTCTCCTTCGTACTTCCAAATTGGTTTCATTGTTATTTGTAATAAGTGAGCCGAGATATGTGAATTCCTGGACGGCCTCGAAGCTATACTCTTCGACGTTTAGGGGTTTGAGGATTCTTCCTTGGCATACGGGGATGTATTTTGTCTCCCATGCTCTCCATATCTTGTTTAAAGACATCTACCCTTTACTTTTGAGGTCTCTCTTTTCCTCTGCATCCCACAACTGTTATCTCTCAAATTTTTCCAAAATATATTCCATTCGAATGTACTCTCACGAACCTTGTCTTGGATTGATGCCGTCTTCTAGTTTCCATGGACGGCCAATCCTAATAATTTTTCGTTTTTTTTAAGTTGATCTCCACTAATGACCTCCTCTTTTCTATTGCACATTCCATCCCCTGGTACTAATTTTTTTCTTACACATATTTATAACCCGTGTGATAATTTCTCACCTTACAATTTTCTGTTATGATTATATTATTCGTATTCTTGATGATCGGAATTGATTTTATAAATCTGGATAGCATAACCGATTTGCAAGGAACTCCCTTTTTAAACACTATATTATTCTAAATTAAATCATTGTTATTTTAATATTATTGCAAAGAATCGTAGATAATTTCTCACCCAGCAGATTTTTACGCGAATTTATTTCATATTTTATTGCATTCATTTTTAATTTTAGATAACATATACCAATTTTTCTTTTAAATCCCGTTATGTCACAGGCACTGCAACGACTCCACGGATACCATTTCGTGAAAATTTTAATCGTATTATTCATAATTAATTGTTCAGATCTTAGAATATGTTTGTTAGTTCCGTTGGATTGAATCTAAACAATAAAATAAGTATATTTATTATGCGTATTTGATTTTATATATTTTTTTTTTGTGAAAAATACTATGGTAATGTTCGTATCCGTATCCTCAATTTCGATGTAGTTAGGATCTCCCCAAGAATCTCCGATTGTACAATAGTAAATACCACTGTTTTCCGAAGTGGCTTGTATCGTAATGTCGCCATTGTTATGAACATACGCGTTTTTAACGAGAGTTATATCAACGTCGTTCTGTAATAATGTATTGTAAATAGTTTCTGATAGCCGATAACGTTGTCAATCGAATAATGTTTCATTTGAATAATGCACGATAAATATTCCAGTTCTTAATAGCTTTCGTATTACCCTCTGAAATTTCCACACTATCTCAGTCTGATATGGAGGTATACATAACGTGCACGGTAATGTTAAATATTGCCCTTCTATTAACATATATATGTTCGGAAACATCTCCCTATGTTTCTCTCTTAATACATAGTAATTTTCTATACATGCGTAGTATGTTTGAATCGTTTTCTCAAGTGCGATTGTTTTATTATCAATTCCTGTAATAATACAATTGTTTTAAAAACGATTTCTTATATTTAATTGATTTTTTTTACCGTTTGATAAGGTTTTTCTCGTTAGATGTAATATAAATGCTAAGATAATCAGGTTCATATTGAATTAATTATAGGTTATGTAAAACAAAATATGTAAATCATTCATTTGTTTTAATTTTAAATTTTATTTAAAATTATTTTAGGAAGTATCGCTTGGACCACAGCCTACTCCTGAAATGGAGGCTTTAGCTAGAGATATGGAACAATTAGCTAGAGAAAGGTTATCATTGGAATCGGAGGTGAATCACAAAGAACAGAGTATTCGCGTCAAAACCAGTGAAGCGAACAGCTTGCAGGCGAGTCTTAAATATTATCAAAGGATTCTAATTTAATTGCATGAAAATTGCGGAGTTTTATTGATTTATTATTTTACAGAGTGAATTAGACACGTTAGCTGCAACATTAAAACAGTTAGAAAATCAACGGGGCGAAGCGCAGAAGAGATTAAACGAATTGCAGGCACAGGTAGAAAAACTCAGTCTACAGGCGAAGACTCAGGAATCGGCCGTCAAGTGTGCGGAGGGTGATGCTGCTGCGAGAAGGGAGGCCGTACAAGGCTTAAAGAAACAAGAACAACAGCTGGAAGACGAACTCAAGCAAGAGAATTCTAAAATAGACGCATTAAATGACGAATTACAGCAGTCAGTTTTAGCTATTAGTCAGGTTAGCGCCTCTTCAAGTTATACGATGAACTAGATGCAAAACTATGTATAATAAATATTACGCATTTTATAATAGGCCAATGTTAAAATTACTCACCTGGAAGAACAAGAAATGCAGGCTGAAAAAGCTGCCGAAGCAATGGGAGATGCTCTCACCAGTGGATCAGCACCGACGCAGCAATATCTAAATCTTTCTCCACCGCTTACACCTACACACCTCGCCAGAATGGTGCAAGGATCGACACCCAATGATTTGGTATTTGTTTATATATACACGTTTACTTAGAAATATTGATATAAAGCACGTGTTTAACATATATGCATTGCAAACAGGATTCTAACGACGATTTCGGAAATATGAACGGCTCCAAAGGCGCATCGGCATTCGCCGATCCGTTCAAAGACGATCCGTTCGCCAGTAAATCCGTAGCAATGGACGATCCGTTCGCTGCGCCATTCCCGACAAATAAATCAAGCGTACGATTCAATTTAATATCAATTTTTCTTTATCATTCAGTTATATATTGTAAATATTTATGTATTGCAGGGAGGATTCACATCCGATCCGTTTGCAAGTAGTTTTGGAAATTCGACTCCGGATCCGTTCGGAGGAGATGCATTCGAAAGCACAAAAGACAATAAGAATAAAGTAGATGACGTTAGTATACGAATATGATGTATCCGAATGAATTATTTTATTTCGTTGTTAATTTTTGTATTTTATTATTTTAGAATAAAGATCCGTTTGGATGTGATCCGTTTGCAATTCTTCACGCTCCCACACGTGACGGATCGTCGCCGACTCCTTCACTTCCACCAAAGAAACACAAGCAGCCGCCGCCACGCCCTGCACCACCACGCCCACAACAGCCTTCGTTTAACGCAGATTTTTCTAATTTCAATAAGGTAAGGATTTATTAATCGATCGAT
>JAGXCT010033984.1:0-18333 GCA_022495035.1 Philopotamus ludificatus
GTATTGTTGCCAACATGACGTTGGCCCAAACACGTGGAATAACCACCACAGTATTATAGTATTGTATTTTATTTTTAAAATACGGTTTGAAAATTAAAAAAATATATTTTTAATAATATTTATACTTAATTTAATTTTATTCAATATTAGGATAAACATCGTAATATTTTAATCTTATATACTTCTCATTGTTTATAATACTCTTCCACCTCTCTGGTCTATTTCAAAATTAACATGTCGATTTATTAATAATTAACTAACGAAAAATACCCCATTAGTACAAATCTTTTGGAGCTCTGAGAGAGAGTATGTTTCTTTGTCCAGGATCTTCCACGCGATAGCCTTCAAAGAAACACTTCTAAGTATCTCGAGATAGGTTGACAAGGCTCCCTAGCCACCTTGTTTCAAGTCTCATAACCACTGTCTTCAATCTTGACCCATCCTGTAGGTTCCAGGCTGTAGTGGCGACGAGGAAACTCGTTCGGATGGAAGCAATGCCACAAGCGGTGGCTGTTTTAGACTATCGCTAAGACGGATGACGTTGGTTTTTAGAGGTATATAATTTACTCTAAGTGTGATCCGTCCCTCTGCAGAGCTAGATAATTCCACACTAAGATTACGTAGCCAACTAAAGTTGTTCTTGAGGTGTTTCGAAAGACCAGAGGCAAATTTAACAACGACGAGCACGAAAACATTATTTCTTTGCTCCAAAATTCACTCATCGTGATAAAAAATACCTCTCCAGTACAGTTTTCGTTTTGTTTGGGTTAAAGAGTTCTAAGTGGACTACACCTTTTATATCCTATCAAATAAATAACAACACCTCAATGGGTAAATACCTTTATTAGCATGGCGTGCCGTACTCATTTGACATTTTTATGGACAATTTATTTCTTAGTAATAGTCTTTATTCGGTCTAAATAGTAACATTTTTGAGACATGAGAGCGAAGAAAGGCACAAATCCAGTCGTTGCTCGCGATTAAATTATGATGAACTTATTGACTTAATTTTAGGGTTATTTTTTTCGTTACGGTTCAATTAAAAAATAATATATTGTGTATACCGGAAAGTTCTGTCTAAATGCCTTATCCCTAGAGGCGGAAAATTGAACCAGTGATTGTCTGATATCATCTTTGTTTTTGAATTTTTTGTCTTACAAAAAAACTTGTAAGGACAGGAACAAGTGATAACCTGAGGTTGCTAGATCCGGGGAGTATAGTGGATGCGACAAAATTTTCCAGCCTAGCTCTGAGAGTTTCTGACGAGTCCTTAAAGCAGTATGTGGCCTAGCATTATCATGAAGCAGTATAATATCCTTCCAATTGAACATCGCCGGCATATTTTCTTAGAGGGCTGTTTTTAAATTATCCAATTGCAGAAAGTACCTCTCCAAATTTAGCTTTTGGTTTGGTTTCAACAGCTCAAAATGTATTGGTCCTCGAATGTCCCACCATATACAGAACCTTCTCTTATTCGGGCTCAACTTCGGTTTGAGGTGAAGGGAACAGGTTTACCGGATTCACAATATGCTCTTCTCCTTTCGATGTTTACATAGTTAACTCACTTTTCATCCCAAGTTATCATCCGGTGCAAAAAGGTTCGATTTTGTTTCGTGCAAGCGTTGAAGTGTTCAGAATACTTGTGTGTATATTTATTTATAAATAAATAAGATAAAAGATTACCTCTAATTAATAATATATCTCCGAATGTATCTTCATTTATACTATTTCTATTGTTTCGTAGAATACATTTTAAACCAGAGAAGGTCTTTTGGACACTAACTTGTGTTGCTGGATCTCTTAAAATCACCATTAAAATTTTGTATAAATGAGGATGTACAATTCCCTACCAAAACTAAAATGTGTTTTTTGTCTAATCTTCGTAAATGATTAAAGCTATTTAATAAATGTTTCAGGTTTAGATCTGTTGAAATAGAAAGACGATGTGCTATGCTAAAACTTTGCTTCTTAAAAATATCCTCTAATCCCAAATATTTTTAAAGGTTTGAGATGTATAATTGTCTCGAATACATTTTTTATTACAGAGATTTAACTGTTTTATCCGGTTTTTCTTCCTGGTTTCTTTATAGTCATGAGATGGGATTTTGTTCCACTAGAGTTTACAGAACGATCCTTCTCGAGATCTACAGATCTTTCAGGATGAGGCTAGTCTTCTAGGCAGTAGTTATCTTGATAGTTTAAATTAATTCTTCATCAATATCATGACATTTATTTAAAAAATGGATTATTCTGAGAATAAAAATACTTATTCACAATATGCTTGATAATTTTGGGTGAAGTTGTAGATTTTTTAACTATTCAATAACTAATTGATGTCTCGCTATAGACATGTAGTGAGAGTTCTTGACGTGTCACTTGCATTCGCACATCGTACCGGATGCGAGCGTTAAAAACATCGCGCGAGTGGCAACAGCATAGAATTTTGTTGTTTTTTTTTTGCAATTGCAGTCATGTTTAGACAAATGCAAAATGTTTGTCACATATAGGATTTATACTAAAAGAGTTATTTGAGAAAAATCAAAATATTAAGGTACCCAATATACTACATTAATATTCCTTCCAACAAAGCACTTTTCGTTGCTTTGTTGTCTTTATTGAACATATTAAGCAAAATATGCTAAGTATGTTCCTTTGTCACTTTTAATAATATTTTGATAAAGCTTTTAAAAAATAACTGTTCAATTCAAACTGAACTTTTCCAAATTTGTACTAAGAATAAGAACACGGTAACATTACTACCTTCTTTTATAGAAAGTTAATGCAGATAGTTTATCCAATCCCTCTCCAATTTTTAGTCCATTGAATTAAAAAAAAACGGATACAAAATAAGCAAGCTAGATTTAAAATTTCTGCAACCTCCAACCTGATGTTCCACCTTAGGACTATCACCTTTTGATGGAACATTCGTAAAAAAACACCAACATTTCACGTAAGAGGTACTAAAAAACAGCATATTCTGTAAAGTTCGCAATACCAAAAGTTACATTTCTATCCACTTTATCTAATTTATTATTTATGTTTATCTATATTATTTATATAGCTGAAATAATCGCACGTAATATTTTGGAGATGTCGGTGCCAATTTGTCCGCGTTGAATAAAATAAATAGAAAATGACATTTGAACATCCTGAATTATTCCATATTGTTTTGATATTTATTGAAGATAAACGTGCCGACAGAATAAAAATTTTATATACAGAGATGATATTCTACGTTTCTTAAATTCAAGTCGGTCTGTATAATATTTTTATTCTCCTTGGTGCATTGCGGTTTTGAAAACCGCTCTGCAAACATTTCAGCAAAGCAGTTAAATGAATCTCTTTAAAATATTCATCTACAACTTATTTAAACAAATCATAATTTTCCACGATTAATGTTTTAAGTGGAGGTGGATCGGCGTAAGCCTTACTTAATTATTAAATTATGAGTTTAAATAAATTATTATTTTATGTTATGTGGAATATCGTCTATTTTTGTATGGACAATATATCTTTTTTTGGGCGGTAGAGTCCCTAACGTATCTTTTTTTTTTGCAAAAAGAGAATTAACATAATATTTTTTAATTCCAAACCATGAATCACGGGGGCTGTTTACCTTTTTAAATGGATTAAAACAAATTAATGGCAGGTGGCGGTACAAAAAGGGGGATGCCGGGCATTTGTCACAGGATTGTCCATTTTCACATGTGTCCTGTGTAATCCCCCAAAAACACATCCACGTGACAAATGAAATGTCCCCGGACCCATATGTCATTGCCACTAAATTAACCCAGTCGCAAAAGATAACTTTTGAATCGCAAACGACCCACTGTTTTATTTAAGCTGGAACAATGCGCGAAACTTCATCACTGGAACTGAAACACACGGAAAAAAACTTTAATTGGACGTGACGAGAAATGTGGACCTGTGCTTTGAAACATTATTATTATTAATGCTTTGTATTTTTTTTAAAAGCTTTGAATTATTTTTAGTTAACATTAATGAAATTATTTAATTTTGAAATTCTTCTTCATTATTACAAAATGTGTCGTCTATATATCTGCATATCCTTTTTTATCCAGTGGTAAAAAAAAATCTACAATCATTCATTTGAATGAAATGTAGAACATTCAAAATATATTTAAGGTTTGAATATTTAAGATTTAAAGTATTTTTGTAAACAGGCAGCAGGATATCGTATACGCACGTGTATGTATTGGGCAGGGCGTTAGCTATGACCGCAGCACGACCTTACACGTGCGCAACCGCATACAGTACCGTCACCTATGTGGGCGTAAGGTCTAAGCGTGCGAAACTAATGCTTTTGTATGCAGTTTAACGGCCGAAGGCGTGCTGTCAAGTCGCAGCACATTCGTCTACTTGGTCTCGATCTCAGCTGTTTAATACAATACTTGAGAGCGCATGCAATCAAATCGAATGCCGATTTTCTGCAATGTCAAAATTATAATACTTCCAGCTCCTATTGAATGTAAAATTCGCTTAATTTAAAGATTTTTTTTCGAATAGTTTAATTAATAATCTTAAAAATAATTATAAAACATTTTCTGATTATTTACGTTTAAAAAACGAGCTTATCGTTATTTATTCATACTCCGAATTTTCAAAAACTGTCTGTCTGTCCGAAGTCAGGGTTTCAAGAAGTTTATAACATTTGTAAAACTAATTTTATTATTCCAAGTATCACTGCTTCAGCAGAACGCTCTTTTTCTGCTCCAAACAGAATAAAAACATGCTATCGAAGCTCACAAACTTAGGACTATCTGGCCTAAGCCTAACATAAATGAAGAAAAAAAAAATTAAACAGTAGTGCACACTTTACGATAGTGTCATTGAAAAATTTATGTGGCAAAAACAAAGAATAAAATTAATGTATAAATAATAGTAAAATTCATTAAAAAAAAAACTGTATTTTTTCCCCACATACAGTACACCTAACATCAATACCCACCGTACGCCAATGCATTTGATCAGAAGTCAGAGATTCTAAATATTTTTTAAATGACAAAAAAATTGTGTGTATATTACTATACACATTTTTTGTTATTTATCAGATTACATAATAAAAATTTAATTTATTACATTTTTTTGTGAAAAATTTAGTCGGTGACAAATAATTTCGCGAGCTTTCATACATAAATCCGTTGCTTTAATTTTTCGTATATATTTTTAGTAAGCCATTGACTTTTCTGAAGTAGCTAGAATGGATTTCTAAAAACTTACAAATTATATATGCTTATTTCAGTTAAACTATTACATATCTGACTATATCTGTGAGTAATTTTTCGAATCTCAAGGTTTTTGAAATAGGAATATATTCAATTTTATTTTATTTAGTATTTTTACAATATTTATATATCCTATTTTATCATCATTTCATTATTTTTACTGTTTTATATATTAACCTTTTTAAAAACAAAGGGACGATATGTCAGATTCAATATTATATTGGTTTTTCAAAATTTAGTAATATAAAAGGGATATTAGCTTAAGAATATTTACGGTAACTCTATGCCCAAAGCTAATTTACAGGCTTTAATGCAGAGGCAGCTCGTCCATATACACTGCAGCGCTGCAGCACCCCTAAACGAATTAAGGAAAAATATATTTTTATATATGGCGGTTGGCACAATCATGGTTTCGTATATTCTAAGGAGCTATGAGGAGCCAGGCCGCTATCCAGGCCAATTTGATGGCGTGTTTGTTACCTAGCCTTGTCTGATTATTATTGTTACAATCCGCGCGTTGACAGCTCGGCTCCCTGGCTCTTAGCTGGCAACCTGACCCGTATTTGAAGAGCCTAGATAACCTGGTGGACGACCGTAACAGTTCTGGCATCAGGGTTGCGACGAACGTGTCTCTTCTGGAGATAGCGTAGTGTCATCCAGGTGGCAAAGACCCGCCTCAGGGTTAGAAGGCCACTAATGTATATATGTATTTTAATTTATATGGGTCTATTGGTTATATATTATGTAAATAAAAATATAAAATAAATTTATATTTAGTGTTACGCCGCGTGGTGTAGAGCAAGAGCGCTGTCTTCTCGTCAGCGCTACCATCGTCGTGTATTGGATGGATGCGGGGCGGCAGTGAGGGGGGGGGGGTCTCGTCGCTAAGCGCTGTGGTTTACTGCGACTCGGATCAGTCCCACGCTGTCCATACCAAGTCATTTTTTAAATATGATTTTTTTATTTTTAATCTAATTAAATCTAAATTAATTTTACCTTAAAATTATTATTTTGTTTAAAAAAAGAAAAGAAAAAAATATCTCTTTAAGTATATAATTCTGTCATCATTAAATTATCAATCTCATAAAAATAAGGGAAATATTTTGCTGAATGTGTTATTTATTTATTTAGACTATTTAGACGCGTAGATTTTTTTATTAAATGCAATTTGATGATACAACCAATTCATGGAGCCAAAAAGAATACTAATTATTATTACGTTGGTGATAATAAATTTATTAATTGGATTAACGTATAATACTATTTTCATACTTATTTTATTTGAATATAATAGCTGTGTAAATTAAATTTACAAAATATTGAAATGTATATTTCATATCCACAAATCTGAGGAGATTTATTTATGATCAGGATTGAGTCGGGAATATATTTTTCATGTATTTTCAGACCACAGCTGTTCGTATTTTTGTTGTCAACGCGTTTCGCAATAAATTTATCGTTGCACAAACTTTTCATGATAATTATTGCCTCGCAAATAAATTGCCTTTTTTGTTTTATTCAAATCTTTATTAACAACCACTTGGACGCCAATCGCGTGCGGGCATGCTAACTTCAGCTAAATGCCATAGCCATCCACACGCAAGCTTTCAGCTTTGCAAAAAAAATCAAATTTATTATTTTTTCAAATATTAAAAATTTATAATTAAATCAGACTGCATAATCTGATGCATCCAGTAATTAACATTGCACGGATTAATTATTAGCTCGGTCAAAACGCTTTGCATACAAGCTAAGCCGATTAATTTAACCTTGCAAAATGAGCGCGAGCACAAGATGGTATCCTTAGCAATTTTCCTGGAATTGAAGCAGCGGTGCATCCTCGATGCTAATTTTAGGGATGCGAGCCGGAGCCTTTGTGCTCGCGCAGAATGCAGTCCGGGGATGCAGGGATTTTGGCAACAAAGACAATAACACCGGAATATTTCACAGGTATTTTTGCAGGCTAAAGTGATAATTGCCGCAGGTGTTCCGTTCTTAATAGTCGAGATAGTTAAACAAGCATACGTTCAGAATTATGTTGAATTTATATTTTCGCTGAAGCTGCATTCGCAATTGCGCAACATTGTATCAAATGGTTTTAATTTATGGCGCCTACAGACTTTATTTATCTGTATGGATGTTCAAAATTATAGCCGTGGATGTAACGGATTTATATAATCGTTTAGATTTTCTATGGACATTGATACATTTGTTTCAAATTTACTATTAAAGAAAATTACCTAATTTATCGCCGTAACAAAATTAATGGCCATTCAAACAGTCATGCCAAATCATATTTCAATAAATATTGGCTCTTTCTTTATATTAAATATGTAGATTATTATGCCATATTTTTTTGTCAATTCAGAGTAGTTAGAATTCCATGGCCTTGACGTAATAAAATGCTAAAAGGCGAGTGAGCAGTACCATCTGACTGTTTTGTGAATTCAATTATATTTATTACATATATACCTTTAATTTTTATACCGATGTACTAAATGTAATGTCTTATTTTTTTAATGAAACTCATCATTTATTAAGCTTAAATTATACAGAATAATTACCATTATTTTCTATGACCTTCTGATATCTATTAGGTAAATCGAAAAGTCTGAAAGGGCCGATTTTTTTTCATCTTCTGATTTAAAAAATATTTTCATAATGCTCCAATAAGCAAAAAAGGTAATAATCGGATGAAGCTAGGTTTGGAGAATACGATGGATGCAATAAAGCTGTCAAACAGAATGCATCCATTTTTTGTCGAGTCAAATCGCGCATTGTCATGCAAGAGGATAATGTTTTCGTTTCGTTTCGTCACTAAAACCGGCCTTTCTTCATTCAACTTAACACGTAAACGTCCTAATTGGTCTCAGTACACTTGCAATGTCACCGTTTGACCTTGTTTTTATATTTCATGAGAAAAAATCCCTTTTGCGTCCCACCATACACAAAGTAAAACTTTTTTCGGATGTAATCCCGCTCTCGGGGTCGAACTTGCCTTTTGTCCTCGCTCTAATCGTTACTTCATTTTTTTATGTTTGATTAGAGTACCTATTTATCGTCTTCAATGATTAAATTGTGAAGAAATGGTTGCGATTCTTCTTTTTCACGGGGACCCAAACGCTTTCTTTTTTAATCTTCCCCATTTTTTCAGGCATCTTTGAGTTAAAGACCATGAAGTATCGACTTGGTTTGATAATTCTTCGATACTAAGAGTCGGATTTTTTTCAACCTCTTCTTTCAGGGCTGCTTCATCCACTTTTAGGCTCATTTTTTAAATCAATATTGCCTGATTTAAATTTTTTGAACCATCTGTGACATTTTCTGATGTTTAATTCGTCTCCATAAACATCGCAAATATTTGTTCTCTCCGTTGCGTTTTTTTGGCGTGAAACTGAAACAGCATACATCCGCGTAAATTTTCTTTCAAAGGACACGTCTCGGTCATTATTAAAGGACACGTAAAATTAAAAAAAATCTATGCAAAACGAAGATTGGAGACTTCTCACGACACACAAAATATTTAAATACTTCTTTCTTAGTAAAAGGACTGAGGAAAACTAATCTAAAACTATGCTTTTTGAAAATGCGACAGTACATTTGGGTCCATCTAATATAAGATAGTTAATACTGGTTAAATTCTAAAATTAAGTATTAATACTTCAGACATCATTGGTGGATCGCCTTCTGCTGACCTTAATTGAGGGTAAAGTGTAAGGTAAAAGGTGGTTGGGAAGAAAAAGGTTGTAGTGAGTCCACAATATTCGCAACTGGATCGAATTGGGAGTACCAGAACTGTTTCAGCTCGCTAAAAATCGATAATCGTAAGGAAAAAAAAACAAGAAAATGTAGATGGTCTACGTCCGAACACTTACAAGGCAGAAGAAGAATTTTTTTATGAAAATAATTGGGAATTTATTATTAAATTATTATTAAAATCGGCTTTTTTTTATATATAATATATAAATATTCATTCATAATTATGATGAGTTGACCTCCATCCGAGGTCGGTTAATTTTTGCCGTATGGGGGCGAGCATTGTCATGCTGCAAAAATAGTCTTCGATTCACGAGAGGATCGTTTTATTATCATTTTCGCCGTTAAACGGTCCGGTTGCTTCCAATAAATTTTCGCATTTATTATTTTGCCAGGTTTGAGAGCTTTAAAATAAATTATGCTCTTGGGGCCGGGCTTTGGGCTTGGTTTACCTAACACTTTGATAGCCATTGAATTTTACGCTCTCAGCTGAAGTAAAGTATCCAATTTTTCATCTTCAGTTATCAACTCTTGGAAAAACAGTGTTTTGGATTACATTTCCAAAAGATGTTACGTTTATTCGATTGCCTACATTTTCTTTACTTAACTCCACATCTTGCTCTTTTTTTTAAGATACTTTTTTACACTCAAGCACAGGTATCTGAGATTGTTCTCAATTTCAATAGATAAGTTTGGATTACTTTCGCTTCCAACGCTCAGTATAGCATCGTATACTTAATTGGTCTTTACTTGTGGAGTTATTTTTTAAACCATATTATCCATTATTTTTAGTGGCAATTTTTGAATATTATGTTTTAAAAAACGATAAAGCATCAAATTTTGAACAAATTCTTCTCTTGGTAAAAATTGATCCATGGTAAATCAAGTTGATAAATACGATTTTGGAACATTAGAATTCACTCTTGGTAAGTGTGGTCATAGAAATAATAAAAAAAGATGTATTGAAAGGGCGGTGGTCAAAGCCCAACTAACCCCAGAAAAATAGTCAACGTAAAAAACGTCCATTATTTTACAATCTCCATTAATTTACAACCATTTCTAACTTCTCATTGAAATTTTGGATCCCCTTAATATGAAAAGCTAGAAGAAACAAATATGATACTATTGCATCATCTGAATTTTTATTTAATTTATTATTCATTGTCTAAATAGGTATTAATTTTAAGATCCGAAAGACTCTACATACAAGAGTATTTTTTAAATTAGTTGTTTAATTTTTTCATCCGTGATTTCAGCTGAACTGTTTTGGAGGATAATTTTTTCCCTTTAATCTTTAATTCAATGTATCTAATTGTCGACAAAACTCTCGTGGTTTTGATTTCGCCTTTAAAATAATAATTAAATCGCCGATTAAAAATAATAATCTATAATGAATAACTCAACCTATCTTCCACGAAATGCATAAAAAAAATTCTCGAATTGTTAATTCTGACACTTCATCATTTTACTAGGTGATGATGATGATTTCGTATGGCTTTTACTTTGCCATTCTTCGCATGCTCGTCGTTATTGGAGTTTCCTCCTCCATTTCGGAGCACGCCAAGAACAACATTAGTTGGCTACGTAATCCAGGTGCAGGTTGACCCACTAGCCTTCCGGAGGCAGGCCCTCTTTGGGCCGGCAGGCCAACATTGCACGCCTTAGCGATAGTCTAAAACAGCCACCAGGTGCGGCATTGTTTCCATCCGTACGAGTTTCCTCGTTGCCGCTACGGTCTAGGACTTAAGGACGGAGCGAGTTTGTAGGAAGCGGATATGTGATGGGAAACGGCTCAAGGAACTATCCCGGCATTTGCCTTTGGATGACTAGGGAGCCGGGTCAACCTAGCCCAGGATAGTCGCATCTCTACACCAGTTACTGGTGACAGAGATACAAAGAATTGTTTCTAGATACTTCTACTTGGTTATTCTAAAGCATGCGTTTCTACAGACCTTAACGTGATTAGTCTAAACATGCTTTGAGAAAAAAATGTATATATAATGAGATGCCAGCCAGTCAATTCAATGGCGTAGCGAATTGTGTTTCATTTCCTGATAAATTCTTTGGCGGCCAGGGCAACCACAACCTGGGATAATCGCGACCCTGCGGTTACTGATGCGAGGGGCGCTGAATGTTCTTACCAGGTCTATTGGTGGATCGACGCAGCGGGCGGGTTGGGACTGGGAAGTCCATTGCGTTGCTTTGGCGAACTGATGGTATCTCAAACTGTTGGACTGGTCAGATGTCGATATCAAGTTTATCCAGCCAAGCTTCCGCCTGTTCGTCGGCATTATTTAAGGCGTTGATGGAGCATGGTGCGGAATCGGGGCGCCGCAGTCACAGCTCCGTTCCGTTACCATACCCCAGTTGTACAGCATAGTGGCGCATCTACCGGCTGACCCGTTCGGATGCGATTAATTGGCACCACTTTTTTTTTTCGTGAAGTAGAAACCCGGTTGGGGGAGTCTGTGGCTGGGTCTGCGATGACGCCCTTGTTCTCCAACGTCGCCTCGTTCCACCTTTTCACGCCATGTTACTGTTGTTAGGTTCTGGGTGAGTAGGGGCTGCGTGGCCGATATTACGTAATTGGTCTTCCGTTTTAATCTGGCTGGGGAGGTGGAGGAGATCGTTATTTGTTATAAATCTCTTCCTATCCCTTCCATGGTATCTTACCCAGAGCCTCCTTAGGGCCGCTTTACGCCTGAGGTCCCATCTGGGAACAATCCTACTTACCTTAATTTAATTTTTTCTAAATACATTTATGTGTTGTGGAAGATGCGATATTTTATGATAATTCTTCTATAATTTGGCAAAGATCTAATTAAATTAGATTACATTTTAAGGCGCTATCTGATTAAGAAGCGTCTTGTAATTCTCTATCGCCTTATTTTAATCGCCACATGCAAAATTGACATCTGTTTTCAGTCAACAATAGTCGATAAATCTCATTGATGGTTTTTGCGTCCTTGGCAGTGTTTAAGCCCTGATTATAAATAACAAGCATGCGGTGACGAATATGTTCTTTGTTAGTATTAAGCTTTTACATTTTGCCCTGAATAATAAAATTAAATTTGTGACACAAACAGGCTTTATTTATTAAAAATAATGTTAAATGCTCATTATTAATTATTATTTTTTATGTGGTTTTAAATGTCCTTAAAAAAAATATTATCGTAAATCTTATTATCTCTTAATTCTAAGTGGATTCAAGTATTCATTGTCATTGTATTTATGTATGAAGGACACAATCAATCCCGCAAGCGTCGATCATATTGTCGAGGGGCGTCTCTCACGACCGATTTTCCGACGGCGTCGTCTTCGTCGAGTGATTATCGAGCGTCCATATGCAAATATTAACACTTCAATATCATAGTCGACATATCCGAGCCAAGAAACTCCGCTCGGCCCAAAAGTGGGGTACTGGTAATACGCCCGGGGCGTCCCAGACAAGTGATATTAATTTTGCACGGGATCCCGCGGGATCGGGACATCGAAATTCATCGGGCCGACGGCAAATTCGGCGGTCGGCAAATATTTGTATTTTGCTAATGGGAATATTTACCGAACGCAGTACAGTGGCGGGCATAAATAAAGTTTAGCCGGTCGATTACCATGATGTTTGCCATTAATTCGTCATACGTAGCTACGTATAGCACACCGGGGACCACTTGATCGCATCGTACCTCTATATTATTAGACACGTGGAGTCGTGTGCAAATATAATGAAATGTATTAATATGCATGTAAATGATGTGATACGGAAACCAGGGATAATATTTACGTCGTATACAGGTCGATAAATGCGCTGAGATTTTAATAATTAGCTTTCTGCAGTCCATTAATCAGTGAATTTTATTGAAATAACACAATGACGAAGAAGTTCTTTCATTTCATTCGAAGGACCACGATTTAAAAAATGGTGTACAGTTTTAATAATTTATTTACGATTTATTTGAAGATGAGTCATAAATAACTTCCCATTCAGTTAGACAGTTTTTATAATCTGGATTTACTCGCAGTTAGTCACCCGACAAGGATGTTTTGGTTTCACTTGATAGATAAGTGACCTGTTAGTCATTCGACAACAATTTAGTGTGGTGGACATTACAGTGGTGTTGATGTAATAAGTAGTAAGACCTTGATTTACGTAAAATAAAGTAATTTATTTCTAAGCTGCGTAAATAAAATAATCCACAACTATTAAACACACTCCACTCTTTTTTTATGCGGTTTTAAAATAGCACTATCTAACACGATTCTTATTATTAAAATAATTAAATATTTTTAATTTCGCAAGAGATATAAATTCAATAAAACATGACAGTACTCGAAAAAATTAAGACTACATTGCCCGAAGGCTTAGACGTAAGCAAAGGTTTTTAAATCAATGAAAGCGACCTATGTCCAATCCCCCATAAACGTCTACGTATGTTATTAACCGATCAGTCACGGCGGCTCGAAAAAAAATCGCGTCATCCGAAGGGGGTATATATTTATAATGGAAAAAAAGACACTAAGTTAAGTCGAGATATGAATGTATTCTTATCAATATCTGGCCATTTAAAAAAAAAACCAGATTATTATAAGAATAAATATAGTGCACATGGCATGCTTCATAACTTGATCGATATTTTGGATTTTTTAGCTAATCAATATGACGCATAAATGACAACGCTCTCGGCGATGCCCCAAATTTTGTATGGGTGCCTAACTTTCTAAAGCGTCATTTTCTATAGCGTGGTCCCTATCTGAACGTTATAGAAGGGTTGACTGTATTTCAATAAATTATTTTTTAAACTTTATTAAGCTTTTCTTCAATAAGCTCAAACATAAATATTTCTTTTTTAATACAATTTATTTCTATATGCACATTGCTAACAAATTTTCTTTATTTTGACTTCATTGATAATTTTTTGATAGGATCACGTATTAAAAATCATTTTTTAATTATGTTAATATTAATTTATACTTTGTTTATGGATTATTTTTAGATAAAATAGGTCATTTTGCTTTTTTGATGCAGTTTGTCCTAACATAATTTTTTCTAAGCATATATTTTTTATTGAATCATCTCGCGAAATTTAATGGCGTGGGTTTTATTTGAAATAAAACACATCTTGAAATAAACATTTTTTTTATATAAACAGCAGAAATCATCTTAGAGTACAGTTTACGAGTAAAATTTTAAATTAAACAACAGCGTACATTAGAATTGCATACATTAAATGTCTACGACTTTACATACATACTCATAGATCCTTTACAAGGAATTAATCATTAATATTTATATAATTTCTAATAATATTATATGAACAATAAATAACATACATTAAATTTATTTTTATGATACAAGTTAAGCTTTAAGTATATATATATATTTATTTATTTATTTACATACAATCTAGATGTGAATCAACGCGCATATGATATAATATAATATGCATCTACATTCAATACCATAACTTACCATCAAAATTGAATATTTATAATTAATTTAATTAAAATATTCTTAAATATGATCAACAAGTCTTTATATAAAAGCTCTTATTAATAAATATATTAAAATAAAAAATACTACTTAGATTTTTTTTTTAATACGTCATATTTAACAAAAATATTTATACGTGTTATTAAATACATAGTCACACTACACGAAGTCCAGGAAAATTATATAGAAAATTCAGGGTTAAATGCATGGTCCCTAATATTGTGGAAACAATCACCGAATCCTGAATGAAATTCAAAATTAAAATCGCGATTTTTAAATACATATATATTAATATATTCACAACCTTAATTAAATAGAAAATAAATATGAAATATTCTAGGAACTCAATGAATTAATTCGTATATTGAAATAGTGTGCTGTGGTTTTAATTAAACTGTATCTTCTGAATCAGTGCAATTTTTTTTTGTTCGATTAAACATTAATAAGGAAAGATATGTGAATAATTATTCTAACTATTGTCAAAAAATTTAAATATGTTTGATATGTTTAAAATGATCGTTATATTGATTTATATATCGATCGAAGCATGTGTATAGTTTATGAGACAAAAAAATTAGAATTTTTCATTAGGAATTAAATAATTATCATTTATACATACAAAATATTGAATAAAATACTAAATACATACGTAGAATAATTTATTATTATGTAAATATATTTGCAGTATTCTCTACACGGATATAATGAAGTTATAGCATTTTTTTTACATAACAAAATCAATTATTATGTTATTTTTAATATAAGCAGTCTATCACAGAAAAACAATACCCATCGATTACTACATAATAAATCTATCAACTATGCCGAATTTGACTTGGATATTCGCAATGAAAATTTCAACTAATCTGTATTCAAACGGATTTGAATTAACGTACATATTAAAGCTTGGATATATTTATATATATATATATTTTTAATATATTTAATATCCCTTCGATTAATTCAACTGTGCTCACCCTGTAATGACGGGATTTAGCTTAGACTATATATTTTTTTTTCAAAATGTTTCAATATTTATTTACATATATATCACTCTGATGTCTTTCATGATTGATAGATAGATTAATTCACACTAAGAACAATTTTTCATAATTTTATCTATTACATTTATATTAATATATACATCTATGAAAATCTAATGATTTATTTATTCAATAAAAAGTTATAGTACATATCAGTCATTTAGAATGAATCAGGGGTCGTATTCACAATTTTCACTATAATTAAGATTTACAACACTCATAGTTTCACTACTCCACTATGTGTTATTATTATTATTATTATTTTGGTTATTTACTGAGTGAACACGACCATGTAGTCTATTGGCTAAGTGCCCATGTGCATGAGTTTCTTGAAAGCCTTCCGGAACTCTGGATTGAATATCGTGTAGATAACGGGATTCACGAAGCTGTTCATGTATCCTAGCCACGTGGTCAGGATGAATGCAGTCACACCCGGTTGACACTCCCATCCCAGCTTGGTGCACATGGCATCCATGATGTTGCAGGTGAAGAATGGTACCCAGCAAAACAAAAAGACGCCTGATTCCAACAAAAAAAATATTTTTTACATAAAACTTTTCATTTAACGAGATGTTTTCATCCCCAATTAGTGCGAATTATTAAAATAATGAGCTTTATACTCCGTCTCTATGAACCATGATAATTATAATGGACCATAATTCAACGTAGTTTTTATCATAAATAATTATGCAATGTCTGAAAATTAATTATAATTAATTTATATTATTTTATGTAGACTAAAATTGATTTATGCATACTTCTAGATCTTTATATTAATATTATAATTAGTAGCGTTCCATCAATCAGAGCGTTTGCCACAATAAATATGTAATCGATGAATATAAACCAGTTTCATTTAATCGATGGCGTTTTATTAAGCGTAAACATTTTTTCCTGTGTACATGCAAAAAAAAAAATATAAGTGAAAAGCCATTAGATTTCCCATTAATCTTTCTCTCTCTCGCTCGCGTTTTGCTACGTTGAAATATGACGTGAAATACTCACCCAATACAATGGCGAGGGTTTTCGTTGCCTTCCTCTCCTTTTTCGCCGATGACTTTTCCCTTTTCTTTTTGCTGGCCTTGTTGACCTTATAGATTGTGAACCTGGAGGCCGTGGTGGCTTTCCTGTCCTTCTTTGAATTGCTCGAGCCCAGCCGAGTCAATTCTTCAGCACATCGGACAATGGTGGAAGCAGTCCTAGAAAACCCATGTTTTATTATAAACATAATTTTGAGTAATACATTTTTTTCCCGACATTATTATTTAAACATATAAAAACATTGATTTTTTTGATGATACAGATTATTATATTGCTATATGAAACAATTGATTAAACTAAGTATAAATGAGACAGAACAAAGTAAATGTCCATATGCAAAAGCCAAATCCGTGAGCCCATGAGTCGTTGACGAGTATAGTTTCGAATCTTCCAGGAATTTACATATTATACATTAATAAGATAGAATAACGAAACCAATTATTGCTTCAGAAAAAAGAACTGTAAAGGTCTGATAAACGTGATAAAATATTACAGAAGGATTCGTAAATCGGACTATTGCGAGCCATTATAATGGGCAGCTTGTCTGTAATTGGTTAGTCATGGCGGCATACGTGTGTAGCGCAACAAGATGGCGACTACATCTTACAACGGAGCGAAGTTTGAGTGCGTCTTAACGTTTAAACCGCCTTGGCAGTGGCGCTGATGATCATTGATGATGCCATTTGATTGCCCTAGGATCTTTGTATGTCACTCATTATTATGGGACAAATTTAAATTAAAGTGCGGGAAATTATCTCGCACGTGGTGGAAAAGTTGTCACAGAATCATACTGGCGAACAGATGCTACATTGGACTTCAGCAGCATGTACGCGATTCCTCTCAAGGAGTCAAGCTCTCTAAGACCCTCATCAGACCTGTTCTGAATTTTGGTATTTAACAAAACAAGAGCAACAGAGGATAATAAGTAACAAGCCACAGCTAGTGGCAGAGTGGTTAGACAGAGTTATTGGTAGGGATCTACCGGTCACAGCTATGGAGAGATTGGCCAGAACCACAAGTCAAGGATGTGGAACAAGCTACCTATAAGGCTTATGATCAATATGCCATTTTGTCCCCAGGGAACAGGAAGAACAAGATCGTGGTGTTTGGACTGTGTACAGCGGGACGCTGCATCATAGACACTTACCATAAGATGAAACGGCGTGACTGCGGATTGCATGAGATGGAAGACGCTACTGACCAAAGTCAGGGGTCTACGCTAGGGGTGTCACATATAATAGTAGTTGTGAAGAAGTACTTACACCTTGTTCATAACCGCAATCAACAAAATTATATAGTTGACCTATGTATTGCGCCACTAAGCATGATTAGATCCGGAAAAATAGATGCAGACGATGACAGATGAACAAATGAATGAATCCTTATTAAAAGCGCTAGATATGGGTAGGTTATAGTGATGAAAAATATAGGATAAGATCCCAAATGCATTTAAGGCCGATGATCTCTTAAGGTCGATTGGACAACAGAAAAAAAAGTAGTGAAGACATGGAAGTCTCAGAATTTTATTAATAATTTTAAAATGGAATTAAAAGAAGGTTTTTTTTGAGTCGTGAAGCGATTACTCATTATTATATATTTTTTTTTATATAAGATATTAATTTACTTTCCCTCATTTCTGAGGGTCGTGACCATGTGCATGATTCCCCTTATGGAGGACCACGGACATGGTTTTCATGGGAATTTTAGTGCAGTGGTTTCCCGTTGCCTTCTGCACCGCAGTGATTTTTATACTGAAGAG
>JAGXCT010033984.1:19446-45308 GCA_022495035.1 Philopotamus ludificatus
TTTGATATTCTTTTTAATGAAAAAAATATTGCCTGTGTCTTAGAGGGGTTGATTTCAATGACCCATTTGTCACACCACTTTTGAAGTTTATTTAAATATAATTGAAACGTTTTATGTATGAGGTTGGGTCTTCTACTGCGGCTGATTATGGCAGTGTCATCTGTGTAAAGCGCCAAGAGGGTATTATTTTTATCTTTTGGAGTCGGGATATAGCTCGTGTAGATCGAGAACAAGAGTGGGGAGCGATTCGATCCTTGAGGGACTCCAGCCGTAATCAAAGGCACGAGTGATATTTAAAAAAATTGCACCTGAAGAATGTTTTATATTAAGACCTTTTCCAGAAAATTTCGAAAAGCGAAGAAGCTGAAAGATGTCTGAAGTTAATTTATATAGTCTATCGCTAATTATTTTTCAAGAAGTTTGCCCATAGAGGAAAGGGGACTGATGGGGCGGTAGTTATCTATGTGGTCAGGAGGTTTGTCGGGTTTGGGGATGAGGATGACATTAGCAGTTTTCCATAACAGTGGAAAATAATTATATTGCAATGAAGAATTTTTTTTTAAATTGTTAGCATCCTTTAGAAGGAAGAAATACGACTGCAATAAAGCAATGTCCATGCTTTAAAATCTAGATATGAAGGATGGTTGCAATTTATATATTGAACTTACCTTAATGGTTTTTCTTCACGCGGTGAGCTAGTAGTAGATCCATTTTTGTTCGAAAAAGACTTTAAGGCGCTCTTATGGAAGCTGACGTTGCTGTCTTTATTCTGATTAGCAGCCGGCGCTGAATGCCCATGCGCTTGAACTTGATGCTGCTTATTGACGATGACATGCGGACTGTTGGGTCCCGAAGACATCTGCTCCTTGATCGGTTCTTCCAGATTGGACGGCGCATATCCCGAGTCATTATTGCCATTAGCGTCGTTGGCGGCCGGAGGCGAAGCCAAAGACGCCATTACGCTAGAAAATAAAAATTAAATTGATACCGCATAGAATCGAACATCTCTCGAGTCGTCTCGAAACATATTGGAGTTTTATTGAACAATTGCATCGTCTGCCAGAGCCGGCGAAAATCTTTATTGAGAGCTGTTTGCTGTCGGTCTCTAGGCGATGTCGGGCGAGAAGAAAAATAAAACCGAATTGTGGACGTTAGCAGAAATTCAACTGTCGTATATTCTCACTCGGCTCTTATATCCATCGCGAAATGTTGCCGCAGAATCGTGCAACATTTTTATATCTTTTTAAACTGTATTTAATTCAACGCGGTAGATATGCACCACGGTGACAACTTTTGTAATTTAATAGTCGCGGTAAATATCGATACGTCGCACCGGAATTGCTTCCAGCGTGTTTTTTTTATTTATTATATTTTTTAAAAATGCATTAGCAACGCCGTGATGTCGATGCACAATCGCAATATGCAAGCGGTGCCGAGCTTTTTTTTGCGTTGTTTCTGCAAAAATATTCGCCCGGGATATTTATTCCCGGCACCGGGACGCAGTTCCAATATTTGCATTTTTACTGCAACACTTTGGATATCATAACAAGAGCCAAGAGCTTTACTGCCGAGCATTTGACAACGCTCTATGCAGCGGAGACAAACAGTTTAACATTTTAATTAAACAAAAAATTAGGGGAACCGAAAAGTAATCAAAATTTCTTCGATGAGTACATTCACAGTTAGTTTGTTTCGACACAAACACGTAAACTTCATTGTTACGTTAAAGCTATGGTTATTTTTTTTATAGTAGAAGCAAAATTAAGTCATTGTATCGTATTTTTGCTCGATCAAGGAATAAAGACAAACGAAGAAGTGAAAAAATTACCGATATTTACGGGAATATACTGAAACTAAACAAGTGTCATAGGTGGTTTGAAAAGTTTAAAAATGGAAATAGGAACCTCAAAGATGTTGCACAAAAAGGACGACATCCTGAAGGCGATTGTGGATTTAGATCCTTGTGAAATAATTGAGGAATTATCATTGAAGATTGGCTGTCTATGGTCTACAGTTCAGGATCATCTTCGCGCATAAAAAATTGTACAGGCAAGGAATTTTAGTTCCTCATGAATTGACAGAAACGGCGTACCATCTGCGGGTCTCTTTTGTCTCGGTATGAAGCCGATCCCGTTTTTGCGGCGAATTGTAACTGGAGATGAAAAGTGGGTGCTATACAATAATCTTGTAAGAAAAAATCAATGGCTTTGTTCCGGAGAAGTACCTATTCCGACCCCTCGAACATCTCTTACAATAAAGAAAATCCTTGTTGTGGTGGGATTTTCTGGAATTATGCATTATGAATTACTTGAACTTGGTCAGACCGTTACAGCGATTGTGAATTGTGAACTCGATTGAATGAAACAAGAGATCATAAAAAACGATATGTTTTGGTCAATAATAAAAAGGTAATCCTTCAACCGAATAACGCGAGGCCTCACGCTATTAAAATAATTAAAAAAAAAATAAGGGAGCTTAGATTAGAACTTTTAACTCATCCACTCTATTCATAGGATCTCATGCCGTCAGATTACCACCTTTTTAGATCGCTATAACATACATTAAGAGGTAAAACATTTAATAATATCGAAGTGAAAACGCACTTGTTTTACAATGAAAAATCGAAGGACTTTTTTATAAAGGGAATCGAACAATTGTTGGCAAAAAGTGACAAGATTTTTTTAATAAATAAATGTTTTATATCGTTTATTCATTTCTCATAGCATAATACTACATTTTTATTGTCCGGTTAATTTATTTAATTATTTATTTGATGAAATGTTTGTCTCCCCTGATACTAGTAGAGTTAACCGAGTGTAAGTAGATTATGGGCCCACTATTGCACACACCACATAGGATAAATATGTCGGTTATGCTTTGCTCCTCACACTCGGATCCGCATTCTCTACTCTTCAGCAGGATCTGCTCCTGTGTTGCTCATTCCGTCGTACCGCAGCGATCGTCCGGACGTCGTGTTGACTGTTGGAAAATTCTCCGGAAGGGATTTGCACGTGCGGAAAATACAAAATCCCAACGATGCACATTTTGAAGCGCGATGCATTTAATAAAAAAATGTAAAAGACTTTATCTTGGCTTTAAAGCTGCTACATTTGACTAAAAGTGAACTATGCATTAATGCTGCTAAAAGGATTACGATGCAATAATGGTTATGAAATATACTAGACTTGAAAATTAAGAGAGCTTTTTTAATTTGTTACAACAAATTGAAGCAGGAATTCTTAAGATATTTCCACGCGACCGTATTCTAATTTTTTCTATGAATAGATTAATAGATTTTTTCTTTATTTATTTCTCTTCAATTGATAATTTAAATTGTTTAATTTGTCAGAAATATTATGGGGACCCAAAAGAAATCACGTATTTAATAAACTAATGTTTAGGTGCAGTTTGCGTCCAGACACGGTAAAGTTTAGCATTATTTGTAAGAAATAAAATTTATATTATAACTAAGGATAAAATGACGAAACCAGAAATCGATGAATAAAATATCAAACATTGTTTGTTATTTTTTTAGATCAGGGCTTAAATGTCTGCAAAAACCCTAAAGCTATTTAAAAAATTTAAAGTGAAGTACTGACAGCAGGTAGATGTCAATTTAGGCTTCAATAATACAAATCGTGATTCTAAATTTGATAATGACATATTAAGATCATTGGTCGAGTCGAATCCTCGATTAACATGATACAGTCACATTTGGGACGGGATTTGGACAATGTAATATCCGAAGACACCAAAAAAGTGAAAAAAAATATGCAATTCTTTGTTGTTGAGCCAAAGTATTCAATTATTTTCAATAAAATACACTAAATTTTAACTGAAAGTAAGAAATGGATCGTTTTCGATAACATCTGTCAAAAAAGGCAATGGCTTTCTTCAAATCAAACACTTCTTTCGACGTTAGGCTAGGTTTAATACTCTTATTACTTATACTTCGTTTTATTTAACGGAAAGAGAATATTTTTTCACCGCGATAAAGAACGCCCTCAAAAAAGCAAGGATGACGCATGACAAATTCAGAAGATAAACTGGGAGGTTCTGCCACACTCTTCATATTTCACAGACCTTGCTCCTTCCGATAATTTTTTGTTCAGGTTCATGGAGCACATTTTAAGAGAAAAACTAAAGAACAAAACCTTATCAAGTATTTAGATCAAAAATCGGATAGTTTATCTAAAAAGAAATTATAAAACTACAAGGCAGATGGAAAACGGTTTCTAGTAATGGTTTATAGAAATACAAAAACCGTAAATTTTACCTTCATAAAAATGCGTGATTTCTTTTGATACTAATGAAGGTTTAGAAAATAGCCAGTTATACTATGTCCTAAGAAAATGACGTCTCATAAGTGATCATTAAAAAAGCTCTTTCAATTTAGAACCGTTTCACATTCGAAGAAAAGAGCATATTTACAGTGGTGGCTTGTTGATAAAACATTTAGGGGCGATGCGCAATATTAAAAAATATTTCACCCATATTTTATTTAAAATAGGTTTTAGTAAAAATACTAAATAATATTCCCAATAATAAAATAAGTGACAGGTGGCACATGGCTCAAAGACGCTGTGAGTCAGTATGACTGCATCGAGTCGCAGCGCAATACTTTGCTTAGCGGTGACTCCCCCCCCCCTGCACTCCGCTACCGGCACGCATCCGTCCACTACCCAAGTTTAGTAGCGCTGACAAGCAGGCAGCGTTCTGCTCACGTAACCGACCAGATTATTAAATAAGAAAATATATTTACATTTTCAAAAAAGAGTCGAGTTTTGTCGCATGTCGGTATTGGAAGTGGCGGCGATGGCGGTTGGACACAATCATGTTCAGGCCTTTCGGGCTTATGACTGGCGACCTGGCCCATATTGTAAGTACCAGATAACCCGAAGGACGATCGTCCTCAGTCCTGGCATTAGGGTTGAGACGAACGTGTATCTGCTGGAGATCGCGTAATGTCACCCAGGTAGCAAAGAACTGCCTCAAAACTATAAGGCCACTTAAATAATAAATAATAATAATAGACACATATATTTTGAACTTTTTGGAACATGAATACATTTTGGAACTTCAGACTGCAGACAATGTGTGTTTAAGAATTTAATTGTTCCGTCTCCATATTAATGCTATAGTCTTGTATCGTTTTATTTTTCGTATTTTATGGAATTTTCAGTATTCTGGGGTAATTATTATTTATCAATTATGGCTTTAATTTTAGCTGTTGAGCTCACGTTAGAATTGATCATTGTAGTACACAGTATATTTTGCTCTTACTGAGAAATACAAAGCATTAGTTTTAATAGTAGATCCAGTAACTCCATTACTCGAAATTTTCCAAGACGAAATTTTTTGTTTGATTACTTGGAAACGTGCGTCAATTATGCAATGCGATAAAACCATTCTGAAGTCGCTTCCACCCTTCTGTCACGCATCCCGAGCCTACTGCGGAGTGAACGAATGACGTGAGCAGAATTGAGAAACTCACACTCGGCCCCGAAAGGTTTAATGAATTAATTAACATTCGGTAATGCGGTTAGCGATCCTCCTCGTCTGAGACGTTTGATCGCCGTATCGTTTCACTCCAAACGGATGCAAATAAATAATTGATTAAATAATATTTTCGATCCGCATCTATCCGAATTAGTTGTTTGGTGTTCGTCCCTGTTGTGATATTCGAGAGCCTCGGCCGGGAACGCAAATATCCATTGACCCTTTCAATTATAACGCTCTATCCGGGGCCACCGACTCTATCCCGTTTTCATTCATTCTGGGTCCACTCTGGTGCCTTCCTGACCCCTGGGCTCCGACCCGGGACCTCAGTGTAATTCACCATCACCATTATGGCCGTGGTATGGGGGCGCCCCGGCGTCAATCAAGACATTAAATATGGGACCGTTATTTCGAGAATGGCTCAGATCCGAAATTGAGCCATCAACTTATGACGCGAGGGAGAAAGGGACGGTCGCCCGGATGGGTGTAATCATGGCGGTGACCGCGAAAATTAGTTATAGTCGGTCAAAGCTTCAAATAATTAATTTTCTTTGGATAATTGCGATATAAACAATGTGATTATTAATATTTTCAGATGAAAACTGTTTCATGCTACTTTAAATAATAATTCACTAGTTATACGTCGTTTATATAGAAGCGATTTACTACACGTCACAAACTTTTTGTGTTTGTCTAAAAAAGTCTAAAGAATATATATTATAAATAATCATTTTCCTTCATTGTCTGCAATTGCGAAAAAAATAAAAACAACGATATTCGCTGCTGTTGCCATGTGCGCGATGTTTTTTTGCGTTTGCATCCGGTACGATGTGCGAGTGGAACGGGCGAGTGACATGTGCTGTAAGAACTCAGTCTGCGGTGAGTCATCGCAGAGTGCGCTTGTCATTTACGCGTTATATTGATAAGTTAAAAAAATCATTTAATAATAATCCATTTAAACGTAATTTTTACATTAAGGTCCTTCGCTGTTATAAATCGATAAAGGTTCTTTTTTATACGTTTGAAATGTTTCTAAAATTACTTTTAAGGCCCTAAATATAACTCATAGCATATTTTTTATTGTAATTTGATGGATCAAGTTCTTCTTCATCAGAGAGTTCTTTATGGAATGAATTTCTGGGAATAACACTATACATATTGACGATTCCCATAACCTCTGATGTCATCCCATTAAATTCAAGATCCACATAATTTTGAAAGGGTTCGCCAGAAATTAGTTACTTTGTCTATATTGTCGATTTCAGCTTCCCAAAACTACCTATATAGACATACATATACAGGTTTTTGCAGTAATAATGTTTAATAGCCTAGTAGTTCATTAATATAATGTAGAGGTGGAAGAACATATACTATTTTTTACTTTTATTTAAAATTCAATGCAAATTTCTATATAGCTAAAAATAAAAACATAAAAGTAGGTAATTAATTTACACGCAAAGAGCGGGAAAATATAAATTCCGGGCACGTAAACTCGGCGTTCTACTCTATTAAGATTTTTTTTCATTTTTGTATTTTAACTGCATCTTGTATTGCTAAAGTTCTGCTTTAAAATTAGAAATATAAATCACTTGTACGTCAATAAAGAGCACTGAATAAAATATTACCATTTGGTGTTGCCAGAGTGCAAAAAATGGCTCTAATCCGGCTCATAACAGCATAAGGAATAATATGATTTTTTTGTTTGATTATTTTATTATATAATATTATTAAAAATAACCTATATTATTTTTCATCTCGAAAGGATCCTATCTGTCTCCATTTGGTATCATCAAATAAAATCAAGATTAAATATTTTTGCAAGGAGAAATACAATCAATGCCAATAATCATATTTTTGTCAAAGCGTAGATTTAAGGTATGTTTATCTAACATAATTAAGATAGAATTATCATAAGAATCCTAAATTTTAATGATAAATGAACAGTGATTTGCGAATCAATATAAACATTTGATTAGATTAATTTATTGATTAAATATTTGATCAATATATTAATAATTACAAAATGTTAAACGATCTATCTGTATTATAAATATAAAATTATATTTATCAAAATATAATCAAAACGGCATTTTAAAATATATCTATTGATAATTTTTCCGATCTACCCTAGCCATTTTCATTTTTTTTTCAATTGTATAACAAATTAGGACTGAGTCTTCGTGGATTGTTAAAATAATTTTTAAGCAATTTAATGTTAGTTCCCGCACATGATTTTTCCTAGAAATATTTCATTAGTGTTATCTCAAAAATCGCGAAAACCAGTGCTATTTACTTTAAGATTGTGTAATTTATTATTTAATATGTTAATTAATTTAGTATATTCATAGAAAGCACCTTAATTTTATTTTGTATTAATTTTTGGAGTGTTTGTCTATATTTTCTTGATTAGGCTTTAAGAAAAATGGAAAATTTGAAAAAAAAGTTTAATGATTAAAGGTACAAGTCATAATGACAAATATCAGGATACAGCAATCTTATGCTGTCATATAAGTTATGTTTTTATATTTAAATCACTACCAAAATATTTAAATAACCTTTTAATGTGGACTCCTCTGCTTCACAAAAAACTTTCTAATTTTTTTAATAAAATTAATTGTAAGGACATACCCCAGACTATTATTTAAACTTTTCTACTCTGGATATTTTTAGTAGAGTCTACGTTATACTCTCATTATATTGTTGAAAGGATTTTCATTGGTAAAATAAATAAGAAACATTATATATTCTATTCAATAATAGAAATATTGTTTTATAAAACAAACGTGGTTAAATTTTTTTTGCTTAAAAATCTTTTGGGCCAATACGTCTGGACCACAGAGTCGAAAAGGTTAAATCTAAAAAAAAACAAACCTTTGAATATCACAATCTTTGAATTTTTAAATCGATTTTTAGTCAATTATCCATAGAAAATTAAAAAACAGAAGAATATAATCCAAACCAGATTCTCCAAAGAGATCTAGCCTCACATTGTTGGATACAAGGACTAAGTAACTAATTCAAATTAGGGTAATTACTTAAAAGATAATTGAGAATAAGTAGCAATCCTTAAAAAATATATATTGTGGAAAAAAATATTAAAATGGTTTTACTTACTTTCCAGATTCTTCAGCAACAGTGGCCAGCATAAACTCAGTAGATTTGTCATTAGATATGACATGGCATTCATCTGCATCGCCATCCGGAGACCTGAAAAATTAAATATTCATATAAAATTTGCACATAGTCCAATTATCGATTCATTAATATAATTTTCGAACAGCGAAGGTCAAAACGTGTGCCGGGGTCGGATGTAGGATATGAGCCAAGAACCTCATCCTAATTAATCAATTAGCTAGAGATCTCTAGAGACTGGCTGACTAATTGAGCTAACCACTGATTTATACTAGAAGCCATTTACGATACATGTTTACAAAGTGGCCATATTAATATTCAGCAACGGCTGAACACGGGCAAAACCGAGTGAAGAATATAGTTGTACACGTTTTATTGATAAAGTTATCGTTGTTACAATAACAATTTATTACAGTAATGACGGTTATTATACACGTGTATAATAAAAAAATAAATGTATAACCGTGAAAGTTTGCGATAAAACTTTTCCAGAGACATTGGAAATGGGCAAAGTTAAATTGCATTGTCTTAAAAAAAATTGTATAAACTTTCGTACGGCTTAAAAAAAATAGAATCGATTAAGGTAATCCGATGTAATCGCTCTATTAAGTAGGTGTCTGTCGAGAATTGCCCTAGCATTCTGGAATGAAATATAATTTATACAAATTAATGAAATTAAGCTGAGATTTATTCAGCTGAATTCACAGATGCTACGTTTAAGTGGAAATAAAAAAAGAGGAAAACTGACGTTTCTCTCCGCCGTTTCAGCGAGTAAATAAAGCGAAATGAAATCCTATCTAATTTACTTTTTCCTGTTGCTTATTTTCAGCGTAAGGATTTATTTCTCTGCACAAAAATAATTAAAGAAAATCTTTTGTTACAAGTAAAATAATTTAATATAAAAGTATTATTGCATAGCCCCTCCCGCACATTCGGGCCTGTACATTATTTATGTAGGTTTAAAATATATATATGAATATATATGCCGTGTCCAATGCAACCACCCGTATTAAAAAGCGTAGAATATTTGCTCAGAAACGTTTCTTGACTCCGTGTCATACATTTAAGAGGAAAAGTCGAGTTTTGGGAATCGTACCGTGCTGAAAAAAAAACGGGGAAGGCTCCTGAAATGAATAATAAATACGACAAATGCTCGAATAATTTATATCGCCATTTTTGCGCTCGTTTCGAAACGTCACAAGTCACGGTCCCCTTTGGATTGTGTGTTTATAATTTTTTTTCGCGATAATTTATTCCCTCGAATAATTTTCGGTAATAAGTTTGCGATAAAAATCAGCGTTGTATCGTTAAATTAGCTTTTCCAATTATGTTCTTTGCGCGTTTCCGCTTGTTCGTTCGTAACCGGATTCACGTCCGGTTTCTGAGGTCAGAGTTTTCCGAAATAAAAAATTTTCCCTAGCCAATACGTGATTTTCATACAACAACGCCGTAACGATCATTTAAAAATATAAATTTACGGTCAACCTCGTAAAAAATATGCAAACCAAAGCTTTCATAAAAATAAGGAGATAAAAAAAAAATCCGGCTTACGAAATATTTTGCTTTAATAAATTAAATGCTGTGCTTTATAAAATATAAATAAATCAGATATTACAGAAATACTGTATTAAATAAATAGTGTCTATAAATTAGGCAATACTTGGATGTATCGTGATGGCGGATGAAAAAAAAGTGGGTTAGTATTGTTTTTTTCCGTATTTGTATACAAGTCAAGCCCAAAGTGGACGGGATAACATATAATGACTTTTCTGGGCAATTTTCTTGGTTAGGAACTTTGCTCACGTCTGCTTTGGAAAGCAGGAAATGTCCATTGCAATGGCGGCTTTCCATTACCGACGAGTCACACGCGGACAGGAAAATGGATTTTCTTCTGAAATTTATATTTAACGCATACATTCTTTTCCCAAAGAATTATGTCGCTACCGTCATTATTAATAATTATATATAAAAAATTACTTAATTCAAGGACATCGTTTAAATAATATCTAGATTTAATACAAATTTTACTGAAAAATTATTATTTTTTTATATTTCTGTAAATTACATTAAATCAGGGGATGTAAATCTAACCCTACCGTCCGCTAGTAGATGATTCAAGCTTTCGTGATCGGAGGTGAGAGTTTTGTTTAATGCCAAAGCTCCTTTTTGTTATTTTAATTTTCAGCTTTTAATGTATCCAGAAAAGATTTAAAAAATCAGTATCCATCTCAGAAAATCTAGATTGGATGTGGAAAAATCATTTAAGGAAATTTTGATAGTGGTGGACGATTAAAAAAATCAGAGTTTTATATATATATATGGAATATGATATTCTATTTATTTATACATTTTCCTTCCTCATATTTTGTAGAATCAGACATTGGTGCTGTTATTCATTTTATGAAAAACAGAGAAATCGTATGAATATTTCTGAAAACCTTCGTTTATTTCATACAAAAATTGATTCAGATATCAAATATTTAGTATCGTAGCATCAGACTCAAGGATCTTATTAATATTAATAACTTAGGTAATAATATTATATAGATTTACTCAAAAATAACCAGTATTTTGGCGATAAAAAAATCTTACTGTACTTTTACTATACTTTACTATTTATTTTACATACATAATACATAGAAAATATCATTTTAGGTTTAGAATTAGATTTCCTTGTTGTTAAATTGTATCATATTATAAAGATTTTATATGAATATGAACCCAAATAAAATATTTAGTTGAAAGAGATTATATGAAATTTATTGAAACAAACATTTTTAAAAGGAGAAAAATGTACCAGAATATTTTTTATCGTTACTTAATAAGTACATGAGTACCATTTTTATTAAGGCAAGGATTGTAAGTTTATTCGGTATTAAATATTGGATGTGTAGAGATAGCAGGGATTATTAGATGAATATTTTAATATAAAAAAATAAAAAAATAATACTATATTGATTAATGGAAAATTTAGATTTCATCCATCCCTTGATTTACACATTTTTTTCACAGGTAATAAATTACGGGGCGTTAAGAACCGCGTAAAAATAAGCTATAGAAGAAAAATATTTTTTAAATTTATCTACAGGTATTAAGCTATTATATATAATCATCTTAAGGAACGAATCCCTAGTACGCTGCAACGAAAGGGCATCTTCCACTGAAGTAATAGATCGAAATATTTTTAAGTCTTCTGCGAAAAGTGAAAAAATATTTTTTTATTATAATCATTATAATCAAATAATTAAATAGCTGGTAATAAATATATTAATAATATATAATGTGTGGTAAAAATAGTATTATTTTCATAAAAATAATTAATTATATTCTTCGAAAATCGGACTTTTTACACGTTTTTTATTTTTTGATATATAACATATTCCCAAGATTTTTTGCGCGGTTTTCTTCTACGCAGATATTTAATACAAGGTATCTACCGTGTAAATCGAGGGATGGGTGTAATCATATTCCGAGGTTATAGATGACATTAGATCTCATCAAACAATTGAATTATAAACTAATATTTTCTTCTCTATTAAACAAAATTTGAATAATAAATAAGTATCATTGATAACCATGTTTAATATTATATATATTTTTAATAAATAAATAATAATAGTTTTTGTATTGTGAATTAGCAAAATAGTATTAATTGGTGGCAATCGAATCTATAGATTTCACTTTTATTATTACTTATTTAAATAATTATAAATATAATTATTTCAGAATCTATACATTACTTTATTTTCGTGCCTATGGCCATTAATTAAATTAGAAGGTAATTTTAATAATTCCGTATATTATATAAATATATATATTTTTTATTACCTTCAGTTCGAAACACTGATAACTCATCCACTGTTCCCGTATCCCAGAATTCGCACATTGAATGCGTATGTGCTGAGGGAGAGCGCCAAATTCTGCCGATGTCAAAAAAATTTTGGCACACACCACAATGGGAAATCTCTTTCGTTTCGGTGTCGTCAGCAAAGATGACAACTCTATCAAGTGTATTACAAACACGAAAATAAGTCCCATGAATCGGAGTTCTGTCACAGCGGACTCGAGGGTGGATTCGGGGGCGAGCGTAATGTTTGCACGCGTAAAACGCGCACGACATCGTGCAAAACTTTGCCGAAAAAAAAATATTATTTCCAGAATGGAATTCTGTTTCCTTTAGAAATTTTTCAATTTACTCCGAAATATAAAATATACATTTACATAAATCTCTTTTGACATTAGGGAGCAGAACGGGATGTTTGACAGACGGCGTAAGAACTACGAGAGTATCCAACAAAATTGTGCTAATTCTGTTTAAAATAAATCTTAAAGCAGATTATTTTAAGCGAATATAAATAATATCATAAAAGATTTATATATAAAAAGTATTTTTTTTTATATATAATCATTTTTATTGTTAATAAGTTAATTGCTAATGAGCGCAGATAGTATTCAGATGAGTGATCATTCTGAATACCTCTGAGTGTCGCTGGTCAACAGAGGGGTGGGATGAAGGCTGACGACATTCATCTCACAAAAAAATAATTGTCAAAAATATTAGCTAGGAAGTGGGCAGCAGCGCTCTTCAGTATAAATATAAACACTGCGGTGCAGAAGGCAACGGAAACCACTGCACTATATATTCCCATGAAAACCATGTCCATGGTTCTCCATAAGGTCCATGGTCACGATCCTCAGAAATGAGGGAAAGTGGATTAATATCTTATATAAATATAATAGTATGTAATCGCTTCACGACTCAAAAAAAAAATCATTTTTATTACATATTATTAACATATTAATATTTTTGGTAAAAACGAAATTTAATAAAACCACGTTCTTTACTAAAAAAATCATAACTCTTTTATTAACTATGGCATTAAGCCTAAAATTGAATTAATAAAACTTCAACATTTACTAGATAGTTAATGCTAAAAAAAAAATTTATATCTTATAGTAGAGTTCACTAAACTTAATATGAATTTAATTAACACATAGTTTAAACATGGTTTTTTGAATCTTGAATTTTGAATATTTATGTAGACGGCTTAAAGTCTGAAATTTCAAGGTCATTAACCATTGGATCACTGAGATAGGCCATACTTTTTATTATTCACAAAAGCTGTTTTTATAGATCCGAATGTTGAGGAACGTCATAAATAAAAGAGACCAATTACGATATGACATAAATAAACATTTATTCAACAAAAATAAAACTAAGTATGCCTCCAATAAGAAAATATTTGAAAAAACGATATAATAGATACAGCAGATCAAAGCGCATACTAATATTCTAATAATTTAATATATTCCTAAATGGTGTTCATTTTGGAATAAACAATAAAAAAAAATGTAAGGCTAGAACTATCAAGTATTTACAAAAAAAATATTTAGAAATACAAAACGTTGTAAAAGTTACAGCTGATCAAGTAGTGTCAGATAGCGTGTGAAATGCGCGCCCCGGACATACGCAAAAACGCATTTGACGTAGAATCCATGACGCCCGTAGACAATGAATTAATTAATAAATACAAGCTCTTATTCAATAAATTTGATACGATGTAAGTATTAGAGATTTCCAATAATTAAGTTCTGATCAAAAAACAGCTAACAACTATCTAATTAAATATAATTTATTACAAACAAATCAGCAAAAATAAAAAATAATTCTTACTTCGTTTTGAGTAAATGTTATCTAATATTTATTTAAATACACATAATTATTGTTATCTAATATTTATTTAAATACACATAATTATTGTTATCTAATATTTATTTAAATACACATAATCCGATTTAAAAAATAAATCCAAAAATAATGTAGTACGATAAGTATTCCCAGTTTTTTTTATTATTAATCATTACATGTACAGTAAGTGCCCATCACATTCATAGTTTATTAATAAAATATGTATGTACATATTTATGATAATTAAAGAGACTCTCTTGATAAATTATTTATCAGTAATACAAATCAATTATTGTATTATCCAAAACAAATACTGTTAATTTATTTAAATATATTGTTTTAAAATCGAAAATATTAATGTTTATCCATAAAAAATGTAGAACAGTTGTTTCAGCATATTTTTCTTATTATATAATAAACAAATTTCTTTAACCTATTCAATGGCAGACGTTAAACTTCGGAAATCATATGAGAATCGTTCCCATCCTGGTATGACCGATGATAATATCAATAAAATTTTATGACATGTAATAATATTTATAAAAAAATGGAAATATGTAAGATATGATCAAAAATAATAAATAATTTTGTAGTTTAATTACACCACTACATATGTCTCTGACGTATCTTGACATACTTAGCCAGATTGGATGCTTATTTTATTGTCGGATGAAGTTCAGCGATTTTTTACTTCGTATTCGATAGATAGATTTTCTGAAGTATTTAAATACCATTCCAAAAATTGTTCCAAAAAAAGTATATATATATATGATGTATCTGAAGGGGACTACAATAAAGAGAATTCTGCGTATTATTTTTTATCCAACCTTCTATATTTCATATAATAGCATCATCTGTCGAATTTCAAGACAATCTCTACTCGGTACGCGGTTCGCAACGAATATTTATTTAGGAAATTAGATTTTTTAAGGTTGGCCGGCTTCATTTTCAGACGCGTGCGCGTGTTTTCATTCATAATTATAAGCGGAAAAACTTGGGGAACACCCGGTGGCGGTCCTTTTGACGGCGGTCCTTACAAAAGGTCTCTCTCTCCGCCGGTTCTTTATGTGCGGGGAAGAAAGAAAAGATCGTTTGCGATTAAATCCCATTCCCCCTTATTTGAAAATTCTCGTTTGTTCGCGAAATGCCTTCCCTTATGTCGTCCCACCTTCAATGGGGGAGCTTGAAACGTCACCTTGGAATCTAGAAAAATGAAAAATTCCAATATACAAAAAAACGAAGGCGATTACAATCATATTTTTGTGAAATTTATATGAACAACTGTCAAAAAATACTCATTGTATATATATACTATCCATTTTTTTGATGAATGATTACAGCTGAAAGAGTAGTTCAAAAAATTTAAAATTCTCTACAAATCCATGCGAATGTTTATCCGATGTTGCTTGAAATACGCATGAGAGACTCTAGAGATGCATGATACTCTCGTATTCAAACAACAATAGTTTTCCACTATCGTTCAAACACAAGAGATGTAGAATACTGATTCAACTCGTAAAGTATCTGCAAGAAAATACCACAATTTAAAAGTATCAATATTTTCACGGTTTCATAACCATTTCCGTTCCATTTAGCGGCCATTTTCCGGCCTTTTTTTATGCTCCGAATAAAGGTTGGTATTGGTTTCGAGTTATGGCCGACTCTCATACATCGCGCCAAGCGTTTCGGTTGTAAAAGCATTATCGACGCCATTATGTTGCCGATGTGATAAAACAGTAAAGGCCGACAAACAATATGAAGATGGCGCAGATGTGACCGAAACGTGACAGGCATTCCTCACCGGTTGGCATTGATGTCGTCTCAATTTGTCACAGTTGTTGTCGTATTTGATATTTTGTTTTGGGGCTTTTGAGATTTGAAAAGTTTAATTTCACAGGATACTCTTTATTAACTTTTTTATATGATATATTTTATGTTGAGTTGAAAAATATATATCAGAGAGATAATATTTGGAAAATTGTTTTCTTAATAAATCAAAAAAATAGTTTCAGCATGTGATAATTGTCTTTTTTTAAATTTGAATATCAGATTAAACCCTATAGATGCTTCTTGTTCATTTTCGCAATAAATATATGTTTTTATTAAATTTGTAAAAAATATATAATGAGAGTAACTCATAGATTCGACTAAAAGTGGACAGAGCTGAAAGGGTTAAACATAACAAAGGAAAACAATAAAATAGAGCCTTCTTTTATTTGCAGAACAACAAAGAATTTTCTCCTTTGAACTTATCTTCTATTATATAGACTATATTTTAGTGCTTTAAGTCATAATTTAAATGATTAAATCAAGCAAAAACTCTCACACATCGTAAAAAATATTTAGATGTCATTTAAAATATATATTTTATACGAATCTGTATGATTTTAGAAAACATAGATTTTGCAGGGCTAATGTTAACTAATGCTATCCTTGTTTTGAGAATATTAAAATAAATATTATTTACATGTTTAAATATAAACAGAATTAAATGTAAGGATTTCTTTAAAAATTATTTAGATTTGGTTTTTTCAAAAATTATGATGTTTTAGGAAAAATAGAGATATTCCTTAATATTATTAATTAATATCAACTCTTTCTTATTATATTTCTTTATTCTTCATTTTTAAAGTATTCTTTCAAGCACAGCATTTTTCAATCTAGGGTCCATATCAATGAGAAATAAACGCATCTTTATATTTTGATAATTATAGCATTCAATAATAATATTATCCCATTCCAAAAAAGGATGAAGTGTTATACAAAAAATCTTCCTGGAATTCTTATATTATTTATAAAATATCAGAAAAAGCATCCACTAACTTTAATTATCGATTAGAAGTAATCTAAATATATTTTCCGATTTTAACTTCTACTCCCGTGAAAGACAATTGAGAGAATATGATTACTCCTGAACATATTTATCTGAGATAAAGTTTAAAATAAATACATATGTACATAGAATTATAATTGATAAAAAAACAAATAAAAATATTATAATAATTATTATAATAAATAAATAAATTATATGGCTTCAGAAACATTTTTTTTAGTTAAAGTGATAATATAAACGATTACCTTTGTATTTTTACCTTAATTCTGAATTTTTCAAAATTGAAATTTTAATAAATGTTATACTCATTAGTTTGTAATTAATATAGACATTCAAAGGTGCTAACTTTTATTAGAAAAAGTTAAATGTTGTGAGTTAAAAAAATATATTTAAACCTTTGTGACAGAATAAGAAACTGAATCGTAATATTTCACCTGATCCAAATGTATAAACTATGAGTCTCACTCGTGGAAACTTTAAACATTTGTTAAATTAAATGAAAACTATGGAACTGAATACCATTTTGCATCCTTGCATCAAGTAAAAAGGATACTCTCAAGAATCTTCAGCACAATGGCATTAGGAAAAATAGTAGATACCATCTAGGAATTTTTGAATTATATTGATATATTTTTATTCCTCTATTTAACAAGCAAAAATAAATTAAGCGTCAAGACTTGATAACAAGATGACAAGATATTTATAAAAACAGTCTAAACATTTGATCAGGCGATTTCCTCATGTTTTTTCCGATTTTTTATAATTAAATTGATAAATTTTCAACTTAAAATATTTTGAAATAGACAATTTAATTATAATTAATACATTTCAGCATTTTTTTATTATTTCTAACATGATTTTAAATTAATAATAATAGGTTTTCAGGGTTATTAAATATAAATTGATATTTTTTTTATTAAATGATTAGATTTAGGAATAAATTATTAAATGAAAATGATCCGAATTTATAATTTCAGTCATCTGAAATCACTATAAATGTCCGATAGCGATTCTGAGGTCATTTATAAGCATCGAACATGTATTTCGGGCGAGTGCGCAGACTTCATAAATATACTTCAGACCCTGACGGGAATTCGTTTTTCTTTCTCTCATCATGAAATGAATCCCTCTTCAGACCCTCGTCATCCGAAAAAAATATAAAAATTCCCCAAATAAAAATGCATGATTATTGTGACCTCCCCACTGACGGGGGTAAGTTATGCTTGACATTTTTATTAAAGCATATTGTGGGCGAATATTCAATATTTTTTTCGGACCTACATTCAAATTGAAGTGACAAGAACAAATGACGTGATTTGCACGATGTATGCGAATTTAATGAGACCGGACAAACTCGGAAAGCGATACCGCATTATTAATATTCACAATTATTTTCAGCCGCGATCAATTATTTCGTTCTGTTTACGGAGTGTATATCAATTTTGACATTCCTTCACAATTGAACATTTCAACGTAATTACTTAAGAAATTTGATCGCCTTTGTGGAATACGATTTGCAACAAAGGGGCCGAATTTTACTTCAGAAATAACTTTGGGTACTTTTCTCTTATTAAATTTGAATTATTTATCACAACGGCTCTTTACAAAATTTTTGGACAAATCAATTCTGTAGAGAACAATGGCGGGAGAACAAATATGCAATCTTTTATGAGGTAATCCGACATCAGAATTAGCTCGCCGAATGCTTTATTATTTAAAAATAATATTCTATGTGGAATTATGGGGCTTTTCGATCAATAGACGTTTAAGAATATCAGCGATGAATTATAAATTGGGATGCGAACCATGTATTGGTTGGGAATTTGCAAGTTTGCTGAAGTCTGAGGCAAGTTTCAGCAGAGTGCATAGAGCCGCAGGGACTTATGAATAAAGTATTGACACATAGCAAACATAGACATTGTAAATATCTAATATATTGAATTAGTGGTTTATCATCTTTGCACAAATATAATACACCTAGGACTCGTATAACACGGTTATATGGTTCCACAAAAACACCGTGTAATACAAATCCATGTATACGAGGTTTGAAATTCATATAAAATTAGGGTTTGCGTTCCAAAAAAATATCAAAGTTAAGCCACTTCATTTATTTTAAATAAATAATCGAAATAATATACATTTACGTATTTATTAAAATAAAAATACAACATAATAGATCAGTCATTCAACATCGCTATCACTTCTTTCATAATTCCCATGTTCGACTATTTTTTCGAGATTGGTTGTGAGTTTTCATCGTCAGTAGACGGCTATTTTGGATTTAACTCTTTAAAAAATTCTGCACAAGCAATTGTCTGCGTTTAGCGTATAAATCGTTATAAGAGGCTAAAATCTGTTGTAATTCCCTCTTGAACTTCAAACTTCTTACCTGTATAGAATCATTTTCTATAAAAAAATGTTCTAATGTATCAGCCAATCCAATAAATTTGAATCGCTACTAGCTACTTCGCTGCAACTGCTTTCCGAGTCATTAATTGTCGTAGGCTCAGCCAACATTTTAACCAATCCTTCTTCATTCAACGCAACTCTCCACATGTCTCTCTGATATCTTGAATATCCATATCATCTCAAATCCTTCCACCAACACCACGACAAATGCTAATTGTCTCTTGGTAATCAACTTCTATTGGTGATACAATATTTTCAGCAGGTACTACTCCACAGGACATGTTTTTCCAAAAGAATTATTAATGAATACAGTCACACACACCACACAAGATTAGGGTTAGGTTAGGTTAGGTTAGGTTAGGTTAGGTTAGGTTAGGTTAGGTTAGGTTAGGCTAGGTTAGGTTAGGTTAGGTTAGGTTAGGTTAGGCTAGGTTAGGTTAGGTTAGGTTAGGCTAGGTTAGGTTAGGTTAGGTTAGGTTAGGTTAGGTTAGGTTAGGTTAGGTTAGGCAAGTAAGAACACAAAAAAAAAATAAGAAAAAAATAAGAATAAAAAAGAAAAAAATAGGGGTAAATAAGAAAAAATAAGAATAAATAAGAAAAAATAAGAATCAATAAGAAAAAATAAGAAAATATAAGAAAATATAAGAATAAATAATAATAAAATAAGAATATAGAAGGAAAAAATAATAATAGATAATAATAAAATAAGAAAAAATAAGGGTTAATAAGAAGCAATAGGAAAAATATAAGAATAAATAATAATAAAATAAGAAAACAATAATAAAAAAGAATAAATAGTGTGTAGCCTTTATTTTTTATAATTTCGGCGAATTCTGGAATAATTTTTTTGCAGATTCTATATCGGCCGACGCAATTTCTCCAGGAGTTTTTATATTATGTAGTAAGAATCGCTTCTTAAAATAATTTTATATGTTTGGAAAATCATTGTTACATTTTCCAGCTGAATTAAAATAACAAAAAAAAGGAAAAATCCGTTGTTGTAATTTACGATTCTAAATATTAATTTATAAAATCAATACACATTAATAAAAAAGGCGTTTTAATACTCTAATATTACAATTATTTTTTATTGCCATATTTTATTACACATAAGAAGAGATAAAAAGAGTACTGATTAATTTTGTCATCGAGTTCAGCATAAAAGTTTGGCGTCCGGATAATAGAACAGTGGTATTTTATATTTCCTACGCCTTGCATCCCTTGAGACACTTTTCCATCCAACTTTATACCCTCATAGTCGTTCTTGTATAATTTGATCATTTAAAATAAATCTAAAATAATAACTAGAATCACCAAAGTTGGGATATAAAATTAATAAATCATTTGTTTTAAAATGTATGTTTCAGGTAATATGTATGTAATATGATGAAAATAAGAGCATTAGCTACAATCCGATCACGAGTATCGATAGCACAACAGGTTGTATCGCGTTAGCTCCGAGCATGTTATCGTGTTAACATTTTCCGGGTTTTTCCGATCGCGTATTTTTTTTTAAAAGAACTCACCTTTCTCCGCCGTCATCGTCCTCCTCGTTGCTGCCGGATGCCGTATTGGTGGGTCCTTCTACTTCCGGCCTCTTCGCCGGTCCTAGGGCCGTCTCTGCTAATCTTCTGGTCTGGGCCACGTTCTCGATGACAGAGCCGGCTCCCACCTCTCCGGGCAGAGGCTGCTTACGGGCCGCTCGCTGCTTACGTGCTCTGTTCCTCAAGGCCTGAAAATCAATACAATTTGATTACATCCATTGAATATTCATGGGCGCGGTCGTATTGAATCATCTGTCAGAGACAAGGGGTTACAGTCCTTGTGACAAGTGCGACAACCCCTGTCACTCAAGCGGCGTCTTCCGCCCTGGACCACCAAATTGCCCGTGCCTAATTCGACCGCATTAATTACCACGGTTATCAGTTACGAGTGCCGGTTATGGGTCAGCTATTAAACTCTGTTCAACAATACATATACACACAGCAGCATTAACTAGCCGAGTGCAAACGATTAGCCCTCGGGATGTTTATTAGTCGCGGTACTAATAACTCGCGGGCTGATAACGCCGGATGACTTATGCCGTGTGACGTCGGTTCGTGGTTGTTTCTGGCTGGCTGGGGGATGGGAGGTGGTTCAGTTTCTCAGAGACGCCAGTATGAATTATGCCGGTTAGGAGTTTCATATTAATTTAAGGCAGTGAAATAAGCCAATTTTCACGTTGAACTCAATATCGATTCATATTTTAGACATAAATTATATTCAAGCAGACGGAAAATGGGAAAATTATATATAAAGTAACTATTAGGGGGGCACAGAATTAACGTCGTATTTCATCAATGAAACTGTTTATTAAAATATATTCAAATAGAGTAATTTATCTTTTTCTTAAATCATAAATCCATTTTAGGGTAGATCCTACCTAGTTCACTGGATCTAGTGAATAAAATGTTAACCAGCCTAATTCGATAATTGTTTATAGCGTTAATTCAGTCACACAAGGATGGGGGTTGCTGTGTTGCAGGATTATTTTAAAGTTTTGCACTAGATCTGATCTTCTTTGACACAATGCCGCACTCAAACAATTTAATTAGTCGCAAAATGGATTGGAAAAAACTGTTTTTTCTTTGCAATGTTCGAATAAATAACCCATTTCTTATTTATAATAATTAATCTTGACAAAACATCTTGTTTTTGATTTTTTTTTATATTTTTTAGACATTTTTGAGTAGTAGTAGTACACGTTGATATTATTGTATAATTCGGCGATAGATAGTCATTGTAGGCTTTGCTTCTATTTAAGTTTTCAAAGCCACTTCATTCACTTGACTAAAAAGTCTTCTTCCAGGTTTATTTTCCAAATAAATGTTTCCAGAATTATTTTTTCGAAAATAACTAATTTTCTCATATCCAATAAGTCACCATAACTAACACAGATATTTTTCAGGTCTTCGTTATAATTTTTTTTCACATGAAACAGCATTAGCATGTAACTCTGCGAATGTTCTGAGAGACAAAGTTCTCGCATTATTGCAAGATTTGGGTGAAGGGCTATTTTTTAATATCAAAACAATATTTAAATAGCATACTGTTATAAAAATAATAATAATAATATATGTCTTCCCAGGATGACAAACCGACAAGGGCTGTTTTTGAGAATGCGAGATTATTTTTGAATACCCTTAACATAAATGAACTAGCATCATATACATATTATCTAATTCCAAATTAATGAAAATTCAATGAATTACCAGAAAAAAAATAAAAACATAAATGTGATATTAGAAGAACCAGGAATTAAACCATTACTCTGTACAAAAAAAACTATTGCTCAAAATCACAAAATATAATTATCATTTCCACCTTTTTTCATATCATATGTCCCTTTTTTAAAAACTTTATGGTTTTGATATTAGATAACGTGACTTTTACAAATCGTTGTCATTTCAGATGTTTTTGTTTATCAAAAACTGCTTCATAAATCAAAAAAGACTGCAATAAGACGAGCGATAAGACGCCTTTATAAATGAATAAATTCAGACGTTTTTCCTTGAATTTTAGGCGAGAATCTCAAATACTTACCAACAACGGATTTAGAAAGCTAATGTTTTAACCAGTTATAATAATCTAAATCAGGGTATAGTTCGCGTGGCAATTAAATAACTTATTCACTTTATTGATTCTGTTTAAATAAAACTCCAGGAAGATCTAAATTTTTGGCCTAATTAATGGATGCCTTTAAAAAATCAGTATCAACCATAGATTTTGATTTGCCTTCGTCAAAATCCGACCATTCACTTTTAGGAAGGTCCTTAAGTCATCTTTCATCTAACTTAAACTTTCTAAACTAGGTTTGATAGCTGTTTTTATTTTATTTTCTCTATATTTTTTAATGGTTTCCTTTGCCTTGGTAGCATTTGAACTTTCGTAGAAAGTAGGAGCATGCATTAACGCAGATGCTCTTCTTCTATTTAGGGGTGAGAAATTTTACTAATAATTCTTCTTTATTCGGCACTCTCATGCCTGAGGATCACTACCATTCTTGTACCGAATCTTTTTGATTTTATCTCTCCAGGATTCCCTGGATTCCGCATCCTTAGGAGTATTTCTTAGACGACCTCGCCATCACCACATTTCAAAGGCATCAATTTTTTTTTCATGTTCTTCTTTATGGTCCAGATTTCAACGCCGTAATTAAATATTATCATTAATTAAAAAACTTAATTTAAATTTTACATTAATAAAAAAATCAATAGAAAATTTTTAATGAATAGATTATCCCAAAAAGTTATATTAAGAAATAGCAGGATAACTTTATTAATATCCTATAAAATCCTTTGATAATTTATCATCCATGACAGCGTTTCTAAATTTATATTACGTTCAGTCTGTCCTTGCTCTAAGAAAATATTATTAACTAACTGATTTTCGACTTCTTGTGCTTATAAGGGAATATTTAATAATAATATATTGATCAGTCTTATAAAAATAAGTAAATAATTATCATTTATTATTTAAATGTTGCTATAAACTTAATAGTACTATCGACTATTGATTCAAGTAAACCTTGCAAAATATTTGAGAAGCACTGCTATAAAATCCAATGAAAATATAAATATGAAAGATCCTGAACATGATTAAGTAGAGGTCTGTTTATCCGGACATTGCTGATTCTGTATTATTCTGTAAAATTTATCGAATTCAAAAAAAGCCCAGCTGCTATGATTTAAAGCTTAAGATGAAAGCAAAGCGATTAATTATTTTTTTATTGAAAATCTTATGGCCCTGAAGCCAAGTAAATGTTCATCAAAGAAAATATAATTTGATTTCATTCAATTCTATGGAAAATAAATATATAAGATACGAAAGAAAAGTTTCTGGCAAGATAAGAATCTGTTGAGATGAGGTCGATAATTAACCATGGTTATATAACTGAGAGCTTAATATAAGGGGTAGACAACAAACTCAGTGAATATAATCTTTAGTTATAATAGATTATTCAGGTTAATAGACAATAACGCAACTCATAGAATCAAAAAGAATTCAGATCTAAAACAATTAGTTAAAATATAAATATTATATTATAAACCAAATAGCGCGTGGAGCTAATTAACTTAATTAATTGAAAGATGGTCAAGAAAAAGTTGCCAATTAGCGTTGCTTTAATAAGGACACGATAAGATAAATACATTAGACAAGGGGTAGACTGTAAATTTTAGCGTGAAAAATCATACGAGCTTTTTCCCGGAAGGATGATCGAAACAATGCTAGGGTGCGAAGATACAGCCTCCTATCGACACATGATTAGACGTCCAATTTACAAATGAGCATAAAAACATTTACGACCGTCTACCCACACACAATTCGGCCATAAAATGGCCGCAATAAATGCAAGGCCCACTCCTACAGGATACCGTGTAATGCCCTGAATTTATTCGGCCCAAGAGCCTATTAAACAGCACTCTTGGTCTCTGCGTTAGTTACCGGCTCGGGCCGCCCTAATATCCCATCCGCCATATATCATTACACCATATATTCCCTACCCCGCCGCCCTCCCCCTGTTGAATGTGATCTATGGCGTGTTCTCCGGGAAATGGCTGCACTATCAGCAACCACTCTTCGGCTGCAGGGTCTCTGAGTGCTGAGCGATGGCGTGCCCATTCTATTATTCAAGCTAAATTTTATAGGCCTCACCAGGCGTTGGTAAACTACGGTCTGCGAGCTTAAGGCAATAACATATTTATTAAAATATGAACGGATATTGTTATAGTTATCGTTGGGATACATTCAAATGATGATGAATACGCCATTTTCTGCCGCATGTGAAAATGGCGGTGCAGTAAAGCTAATAGGGGTTGCATTGCACCATTAAATTGTGTGACAATGCGAAATATGCATGCATTTCAGCTGAAACAATGGTTTGAAATAGGGTGTGCATTGCGCATATTAACCATGTCCTTATTGTGTGTGAAAGTTGGGACATTGTCTGATTAAAACACTACATTTGTAAAAAAATAAATTTAGCATTAATTTTACGGATAAATGCTAAATACTGATTATAATCTAATGCAGGGGTAAGCAATCCGTGGCCCGCGGCTTTCTGGCTCTTCAAAGATTTTATATTTTGACTGAAAACAATCATTGATCAAGATTAAACGATGAACTGTTAGAAAACTGCGTGCGAATTGTGTCGTCTATATCTAAAAATATATATCAACTGATGGCAAAGAAGCAATGCCAATTTTGTCATTAACCTAGCCGTGCCGATGGGGTATATTTGGGACTCTTAGTTTTTGA
>JAGXCT010033985.1:0-20803 GCA_022495035.1 Philopotamus ludificatus
TAAATAAATAAAATATATAAAATGTTTAATAATTCGATTAAATTTACTTTTAAATTATTTTAATAAACAAATGTTTGAGAATATCAGTTTAAATGACAATGGCGTTTAATTTGATGCGTTTGCTAGTTGGATCTTGCAATTATCATCATTTACGTACTGATGCACGAATCATCAAAATGCAGTTTTGCGATTGAATCCAACACAGCAAACATCGGGAACGGATGTAACGAATTCAATAACGACCAATTTAAATGTACGGCCGAATATACTTTCGGTACATTACGTACATCCTCGTCTGACCGAAATGCCGCGAAATTATTTTTGGAACAACAATTCGTGCAAAAATTTTAATTATTTCCTAATCCGAAATACGGCCATGCAAATTACATGTAATTTTGTGGTGTTTTTTTTTCCTTTCAAATTTCGCCACGATAGGATATTGTAACAACGGATTCGCTCCGCGCGAAGGTTGGGGTCATCGTTATTGTTTTACCGATTTTCAATGGAACGTGTTATTAACCTTATGTTAATGCAACAACAAAAAAACACAAGGAGTGAATAACATTTTCATTCGGCAACACAAAGAAATGATATCCCACATCCGGAAACGGAAGCATGCAACACTTGCCACTATTCACTCACGGTGCATCCAGACCAATGTTAAAATTTATAATTTATATTATGTATGCAATGATTATAAATCGTGAGCGGATTAGTCCTGTTTTCCGTCGAGGATATTTGGATGTTAAGATACACGATTGTTGATTAAGCTGTATGAAATACGACCAAAGATAACTACGATGCTATGACACAAGAAGTGGTCATTAAATATGTTTAAATGCTAAATGCAGGGGTGACCAAGATGCCGATCATGGTCGACTGATCACCCACCGAGTTATTCTGTTTGTCGACAATGATGCATTGTTTTAAATTACATAAATTAACATTGGCATCATTTCTAAAAATTTGTTATTTTTTTAAATTACATCCTTATTAAATAATTCATTAGAAAACTATAATATGTTTAATTTAAGCAGTGTTATAAATGAAATTATTCATAAATTAGATGTTAATATAAATTGACGTGATATTTTTCAACAATTTGTCATAAAAACTTGAAAAATAATAAAATTTTTGGCATATAAATTATTATATATAACATTAGGGACACTAATTGGGATTTAAATCATTTTCATCTCGATAAATAATATAAATCAATTAAAATGTCTCAAAAAATAATCTAAAGTAAAAAGATCATTTTCAAAATGTTCTCAATAATTAATCATTATCAAAAGTTCCAAGTAATCAATAATCATTTGATCTTATTTTGTTTTAAAATTAAGTGAAAATTCAGATTTTCTGTAATTAATTTTATAATTTGATGTAATATAATTTATATATTTTATATTAAAAGAAAATAGGTTAAATTAAAAAGACGATAATGATTAAGACATTAAACGTATAAGAAATAGAATAACGGCGGCTTAAAAACAAACGCGTAGTTCGAGGGGGTTCTTTCAGAGACCCTAAACATTCACATATACTTAATTCAGTGGCGTACGGTGGACTTAATGTTGGGTGTGCTGAATGTGGAAAAGGAAATACAGTTTTTTTTTCATGAATTTTATTATTATTTAAACAATAACATAAACTTTTTAAGTAATATTAATGGAGAAAAAAATACTCATAAAACTAAACAAGAAAGGTACATTATACGATAGTTTCATTGAAAAATTTATATCGCAAAAACGATGGATAGAAAAAATCTATAAATAATAATAAAATTCATTAAAAAAAAACTGTATTTTTTTCCACATTCAGCACAACCAATATCAACACCACCGTACGCCCCTGAATACTTATCAATATGTCAGACTGAGCTCTCGCAGCACGTGTCACTTTGACGTTTCACTCGCACTCGGCACATCGTACCGGATGCGAGCGAGTAAAAACAACACGAGCGTGGCAACATAAGTGAAGATTGTTGTTTTTATTTATTTTTTTAGCAATTTCAGACAACAAAGGACAATGATTATTTATACTATTTATTCTTTAGACTTTTTTTAGACAAATACAAACAATTTGGGACATGTGGGATTTATCAGTGGCGTACAGTGGGTGTTGATGTTGGGTGTGTTGTATGTGGAAAAAAAATGTTTTTTTAATGTTACTAATATTGTAACATTAATTCTATTCTTCGTTTTTCCGACGTAATTTTTTTAATGACACTATCGTAAAGTGTGCCCTTCTCTTTTAGTTGTAGTTTTTTTTCTCCATTGATATTAGGTTTGGACCACATAGTCTTTCCTGACCTGCATGTTTTAATTCTGTTTGGAGGAGAAAATTGGCTTTTTGCTGACGCAGTGGTACTTGGAATAGTTAAAATTAGAAACCCCGACTTAAGATTATTTTTTTTCATGAACTTTACTAATTCATGAACCAATAGTTTTTGAAATTTTGGAGTACGAGTAACCGTATAACGGTAAGCTCGTTTTTTACCCCTTTGGTTGCTGAAATTTGATTTATCGGATTTTTCTATATTAGCGAGAAATGCTGGATCCGACGGATCTGAAATCGTAATATCCAATACATGTTATACCGTCTATAGAGTAATTGCTTCAGGGGTATATAACATTTTTAAACAACACGTGCAATGCCTACAACGCCGCCGCTACAGTATATTTATAAATTAAACAACCCATTTTTACTTTTTAATTATTAATTTAAAAATCGTGGCATTTCTGTAATATTAATCCCAAAAGGCCCGGCAACCAAAGGGTTAAACGTAATAATCAAACAATGTTTCATAATTTTTTTTAAGATTATCAGTTAAACTATTCGAAAAAAATATCTTTAAATTGAGCATATTTTCCATTCATTATGAGTTGCAAATATTCTAATTTTGACATTGCAGAAATCGGCTTTCTATTTGATTGCATGGTCTCTCAAATATTGTATTAAACAACTGATATCGAGATCGAGTAGACGAATGTGCTGGGACTCGACAGCACGCCTTCGGTCGTTAAACTGCATACAAAAACATTAGTTTCGCTCGATGAATCTCTACGCTCACATAGGCTACGTACTGTATGCGGTTGCGCACGTGTAAGGTCATGCAGCGGTCATAGCGAACGCCTTGTCTAAAACATTCACGTGCGTATACGATATCCTGCCGGCCGTTTACAAAAATACTTATTAAATATTAAATATTCAAGCCTTAAATATATTTTTCACGTTCTCTATTTTGCGGATGTGCGGCGCACACCTAGCACACCCTGAATATACGCCCCTGGGATTTATATTAAAATAGTTTTTGTGAAAAATTAAAAAAACATTTTTATATTCATATAAATTAAATCAGAATAATTATATTTATTTTTAAAAATATAAATAAAATCCGTTGGGCTTCCATTTGAATTTTTTAAATAAATTTAATATAAAAAACAATTGTTTAGAAAATATAACCTTCTAAAAGTTTCAAATTTTTTAAAGCTTAATTTTATACTATGTACTAACTACGATTATATTTTTTTTTTTCAATTTGAAATGACATTTCTTTGTCATGAAATGTTCATCTGGTATTTATTTAATATGTAAATTAAACTGTCTAGATAATTTTGATCCGTTAAAAAATTAGCGATCGCCACAAACGATACTCTTTACGTTTTTATTAAAAACTTTAGAGCAGTATAATGTTATCTTCTTTGAAAAAAAATCCACAATTATTACTGTTACAAAAAGGGGGTTAATTTATTACGAGATACTCACATCCAGCGAGGATTTATGGTCCGATGCTTGCAAAATTTCCGAGCAATTTCATTAAAAAAAAAGCCGGGATGATTTTTGCAAACGTTTAAATTGTCCACGTGGGTCCTTATCGTCACGTGTCACGCTCGCCTACACTTTCAACATTAGTAATGAGGGTCCTACACTTTTATTAAAATTTTTAGTACGCGCTGTGTGAGCATTTGAAACAATATGTGCCAATGCGGAATATTTTGCGATAACTCAACAGCAGAATATTTATTTGTATTGAATGATGTCGTGTATTATATTCAAATTTTTCATTATGTAAATAAATAAATTGAGTCATAGCGATGATAATTAAGACACTTCCATTGTTTAGATTCTGTTTTTGAGATTAACGAAAAAAAAAACACATCGCATGTTTTTAAGATAGCGTGCGCAAAATTTTCTTGGCTCCCCACTTTCATCTCGTTTTCCCACTTGTATTGTGTTAAGTCACTATATATTGAATGAACATAAACTCGGTAATTGCAAACATATTATTTTTATTAATGAAAATCAAGGTCATTGTAGGTTAAGGTTACATCACAATAACCCTATACTCGCATGGCGTGTTTTTGCCAATTTTTTTTACGTCGCTCTGATATATTTTTTTGAAACTAAGGCTTTCATCGCTCGGAGTGAGGTTCTTCAGCGACGGTCTTCTTTCTCTTTCAAACACGCGATGAAAGCTGTTTATTGGTCTTTTGTATTTTGGAAGTTCTTTGGCGAAATAAAAACTTTGAAGAGTGTTTTATGTTCAAAAATCTGCCAGAAGTGTGTTCGACAGATTTTAATAAAACGCCGAAAACTTTTGCTCTTTGACGAAAATAAACCTATACTACAATATGGCAGCTGTGTAATGTAATTGAGTGTCTGGCTATTACGTCTATTTCATCTCCAATAAAACATAATAAATTTAAATTAATATATCCCAATATTATGCCAAATTAATTTTGTATTATATGAAGGAATATTTATTTATAATGAAAAAAATATGTTAAAATATTCATGAAACATGCCTAATATTTTTTTTACGCTTTATTTAATTTATCCATGGTATATGCTGTATGTAATATTAATATACCCAGTTTATATTCAAATTCAAAGTCTTAGTAAAATGCGTATTTAATTCCGCGGGCTTTATAGTTCCATTTATCATATTTATTTATTTATTTATTGGTATACTTGTCCTTGACATATTTTTATATATGTAACAATATATGATGCTTATTTTATTGTCAGTTGTAGAAAAGGTTTCATATGTTTTAATGTGCTTATAAAAAAAAGATAAGGCCGAAACAGCACCGCTCGGATGAATCAGCCTCCATACTTGCCTTACATGGCTTCTAGCGCTATCTCCATATTGCGAAATATAAAAAAAAACATTAAAGAAGGATATTTTACATTTACAGTTTACAACATCTCATGTGTTTTTTATAGAAACTCGTATGAGAATCCAAAAGTAGCATTTAAATTTATGTACATATTTAAATAAATAATAAAATCATTATTTTGTAAACGATTCAAGTTGATATTTTATCATTTGATATCTGGAAAAATAACCGTGTTTTTAATAATCTCGTTTGAGTTTAGTTTGTGTCTGGACAAGGTGAAATCTTTATAGGTTGTTTTTAATTATTTAAAGCGGAAAAAACCACCAATGAGACTAGTGCTGACTAAAAACAGACGTTTTTTTGGTTTTGACGATTTAAATCGGATTTTAGGGGATTGCAGTATGATAATAATAACTGAAATACTCTCGAAGTTCGTGCTGAAATGTCCTGACCAAAATAAATAAGAAGTACAGTCCTATAGCGTTCACTTCTAAAGCGTTTTTTTCTATAACGTTTGCGGCGGCTTTTTGTATAGCGTTCCCTCTTATAGCGTTCGTTTTACAAAACGCAATATTTTCAAGGTTAAATCAAAATTTTCGTAAATATATTATTAATGTGCATTTTAAATACGTACGTGCACTTAGAAAATATTTGTCAGCAGCTGTTTGCCCCTTTACCTCGCTAGACGTGCTCTGTTCATTTTTTGGTGTCACACCGTCGAAAAACGTTCCAGGGATATTCACGATACAGTAAGAAAATAATTTTCTACTTGTTTAGACGCGGTACAAATTATGATCGAAGTAAATCGATGCATATGATTTCTAAGGCATATGATTTCTAAGGCATTATGATTTATGTGTTAAAGGGGTTTTCAATCATTCTATTTTTTTATAAATTCATCAACTGATATTAAAAAAAATCTCTATGGAACGTGATATTAGATGATTCTGGCAGTAATTAAATACACAATTACCCTATTTAAAATGTTCACCGTTTTTATATTACTTGTTTTACTAATTATTGTTCGTTTTTAATATATTTTTATTTTATAATAATATGTATCCTAAATAAAACATATTTCCGAAAAGATTTCATAATTTATATTTACCTTTTTATTATTTATTCATCATATGCTAAAGCATTTTAAAATAATTATATAAAAAAACTGTCCGCTTGAACTCCTCTGGCACATCTGTTGCGAATGGATAAGTTGGAAGAAATATGCGATGTCAATATCCCCTCGCGCGTTTAGGCATGAGCCACTGTTATCCAATTAAACACGTGCAAGGTCATTGAAAATATAAAAATATAAAAATGGGTAAAATTTTTAATTTGCTTCAGTTCGCAAAGAAAGTTAAAAAGAACCTAACCCCAAATTTTGTAGCGTTTTCTTTTCTAATTTTTTCTATAGCGTGGTCCCTATCTGAACGTTATAGAAGGGTTGACTGTACTTACAAAAACTCCTATATTTAACCTTCGCAAGAGTAGGATTACCCATACTTGATACATTGATAAAATAAAAATATACTGTAAAACAGAAATAAATTTAAAGATTTTATAAAATAATGATAATATAATATTTCAGCATTATTTTCATCTTATATATTTTCATCTTATATATTTTTTTTCAAGAAATTATTTTTAAATTAATTCACATTAGAATTACTACTTTACAGTTTGACATTTTTGCGCCAAATAAAGATGAGAAAAAAAAAGTAATGGCTTTCCAAAAAACAAACACTTATTCCACCCCAAAGTCAGAATTAACATTTCATATATTTATTTATTGCATTTAATGGAATATGAATAAAGTTATTCACTATAGATTATTAAAACCAGACGAAACAACAACTTTAGTGGTATTTTGTAAAAAATTAAATACATTTAATCAAAAGCTAGAAACTAATTATTCTCCAATAAAATAATCTACGTCCTCACAAATCTATAATCATCGATGAAAAAATTAAACCACTAAATCTGGATGTATTTTCATATCTCCGTATTCGACGTACACATTACATATTTAGATCGTTAGAACATTCAATGAATAATAATAAAAAATGTAGATATAGTAAAAAGAAGAATTTCGGGTATAATTTTGTGTCGAACCTTGTAGTTTTTGTAAGAATAGGATCAAAAAAATTTATAAGAGACGGGGAAATATTTGTTATTAATTATATTTGGGAATAATGTTAAAAAATAAGAGTATGATTCATATTCGATTTTTGTTTATTATATATTTTCATAATAATAAAATGGTAAATTATTTTTTCTTGAATTTCTTATTATATATCATAAATCATAAGTAAAGAAAATAATTATAAATCTTGCGCCAATTCCAAAAACTTATTGTAATTTAACGCATTGTCTACGGGGGTCATGGATTCCACGTCAAAACTGTTTTTACGTAAGTCCGGGGCGCGCATATCATACGCTATCCACCACTATGCGTTTGATCTGCTGTAACTTTTACAACGTTTTGTTTTTTCAAATATGTTTTGTTGTTGTTAGATACTTGATAGTTGTAGCAATACAAAAAAAATCAGATCTTGATGAGTTTTTGGCAAATTCGGCAATTGCATATTAAACCATTTATTAGAAATATTATATAGCTCTTTTAGAAGAAATTATTATTTAATATTTAATGCAAAATCGACACCATTTAATAAATTATTTATGTATTACACTGTTATAATCATTTGTTTTATCGTCAGTCTATGCAATTTTATCTGCTGTGGTTATTAAAATTTTTTTAATATTTTCTTATTGGTATGATACTTTGTTTCATTTTTGATGGATACATTCTAACTGATGTCATATCGCAATTGTTCTCTTTTATTTATGACATCATTCGGAGCTATAAAAACAGCTGTTGTGGATAATAAAATGTATGGCCTATCTTATACAAGCCTTCTATATATGTATAATTATTTTAATAATAAAATTAGTGTTTTATTATTTGAATTAAATCTTAAACACAAAAGTTCGCTGGTTCAAATAACACGAGTTTTTGTATAAAAATGCTATATATAGTTATTGTCATATTTAATATTTATTATATAATTGATTAATGACTAAAATTCGGGTATAAAACATAAATATTGCATAATTCCAATTATGCTTTTGCCATAAATCTATATATTTTTCTGATTAATCTGTCTATTATGCCACATACTTGTTGAATAACTCGCTGAGCAAACTACTTATCATCATCCATTTTTATTAGCAAATATATACATTATATCCTATTCATAATTGACGTTAAGTAACCGCCGAATATTCGGCAATACATCAAATTGTTAATCGGGGTGCTCGTCGTTGCGGATGAGATGGAAAAAGAAGTGCGATGGCTCCGACAATAAATCATCATCGCTCATTGTAGCCAAGTTCGGGCTGATGAGGAAGTTGGCCGAAAGTTTTTGGCAAGAAGGGCGGTAGGAGACACCACCCACCCTCACTCTAGTGAAATATCAAACCGCATTATTAATTACGCTCTTCATTGGCTTCACAATAAACTTCATATCCAGCGACTCTGGGGCCACTTTCAGCCCGAAATTGCCAACTTTTCTTGATTATTACATCGATTATTAAGCAGGGATGAAAATTTGTGTAATAAAACTCAAAGCTAACACGCCGCATAAAAATAAATACATATATAATTATATTAATTTATTGTTGAAACATCACACAAAGGGGTATATATTCGCAATTTGCGAAGCAATTACGAATATTTGCGCAACAAAGTATTAATACAATAGAACGCGGTTGGCTGTGTTTCCGTTGAAACTTTGTCCAAATGAAGTTTTAAAACATTCCTCCCATATCATGGGATATGTGAAGGAGTCGGGAAGAATTTACAATACCGTGCTGAGCGAGTCGCAAATTGTTCCTGGAATTGTTTTATTATCAGTTTATCTCCTTGAACTATGCCGAGAATCGAATTTATTAACAAAACCTTAGCCACCGAAAAGAGCTACGCGTTCAATCTCAAATAAAAATCATATCAACTTTAAAATTAAGCTAAATTTAAATTAAATAATATTTACAAAATATGACAATAAACATTTATTATAAAAAAATATATAATGCGCAGTACATTATGTTACATGTAGCTATATGGATATTGTGAAAGGGTAGAAGTGATGCTGATGGACCCATCTCAAAAATCAAATTATCTTGAAATACACATCAGATAAGATTAGGGCTCGATTTTAGGTCAAAATACTATTTGGCATGTTTGCCATTAATTCTGAAGTAATGTATAATAATATTCACAATAGGGACTACAATATAATATCATATATAATGTATAAGTAATACCAAAAATATAATAATTTATTTATTAATATAAATTATGACGTACTAGTTTTGTTTTTTTTTTTTTTAAAACAACTTTTGTACAGTCTGAGCAGTTTTAGCCTTTTTTGTGATGGAATCTATTGGGGAACTCTTTTTTTCTCACTCGCATACGGTACAAAGTGCCAAGTGCGCATGAAATATTAGAGTGACAAGTGCTGTGAGAGCTCAGTTTACGGAGAGACTTTGTATATCGTGAATAACTATTTTTATTCTTAGAATAATCCATTAAAAAAAAAATATTAACATATTGTAATATGTGAAGTTATTGTTAAAGAATTCATCAGTATCTCGACTCGAAATGTTTGGGGTATCTGAAAGACATGGGGACTTTGGGGTCCCAGTTCTTCGATTACCAGTTCTTCGATTGTGTAATCGAAGAACTGGTAATCTTTTCTTGATCGCTCCAGGGGATGGATATCCTGCCTTTACACCTGCGTCCTTGTACGATACCAAGGACGAGGAGCTTCTCCAAGCTAGGGCTTCTTCTAGCGCGATGTCCAAAGTATCGAAGAATGATTTCTCTATTTTTTTCTATTGTTGTAGCTTTGATATTGCATTAACCATTTCAATTTGCCTTCTTTACGTCACTTCTTAGCAGAGATACGAGAAACATAAATTCTTCAACCCTCTCCAGATCCGAAAGATTAACGGATCTGGCTAGCTAATTGTTTCTATCGAATATGATTTGGGTTTTATTAGGGATTCCCATAAGTATGTCGTTTTTTTCAATGAAAATCAAAACAATTTTTCTTATACTTTATTTAACTTTACCTATAGAAAATAATTCCCCATATTATCTATAACCTTCTGCTACCTTTCTTTCAAATCATCAATGCCCTTCTTGTAAAACTCTACGAGTTTTGACTGAAAATAGTCTGAAGGGCTGTAATTATCTCTCTTCTAAGGAATTTGTTTTGATCCTCTTGAAAATGTTTATGGGGCGAAATAAGTAGAAATCAGATGGGTGCGAGATCCGGCGAGTATGGAGGATACAACAGGGTGACCCATCAAGATCCTGAATTTTTTCACCACGTCGGTACAACAACATGAAATTCGCGCGTAGAATGTGGCCGGGACCAAACACCTTCTTTTTGAATCTTTCTAACTTCTTTAGGATGCGCTCACAATTACTGGTTCGAGGATGTATGATCACTTTCCGATATTTTAGTATTGATATCAGGTCGTCTTCCGTGCGGAATTTCAGCTGCTTCATCCGCCTGGACAGGTCATTCACTTCGGAGCTCTGTTTCCAAGACAAATCCGCCAAGTTAAAATTTTTTGAAGACCCGTAGTTTGGCTTTCCTGACATCAATATGTCTGCCGTAAATCGCGTCCATGTCTTTGTGGCCTCTGTGCTTTCTTTTCTCAAATGATATGTTGAAAAAGTATACGGCTTTGCGGAATGTTGTTCCGACGGACGCGTCACTTCCATTGTCGTCAGGGGGGGGGGTAAAGAAATAGTTTTTTTTGCCAGGCTACGGCGATTAGCCTGCAGAGAAAGCATATTCATGCACCTTTAACAGACTGAAGGAGACTATTTTAAAGATGGCGCATCGAAAAAACGACATTACTAATAGTAATATTAATCTTGAGTCGTAGTTTTTTACATTCACAGACATCTTTTGCACAATTAGGCCATTTCTTTTTCGTTTTTGGCTATCAATGTAGTGTCGTCCGCGTATCTTAGATTGTATTTTTTTCCTTTTATTTTAAATCCGTCTTCTATTTATGAAGGGATTATTAATTTGTGCGGAAATTTCTATTTATTTTTGTGCCATTTTAAATTCAAATGAACCGCTTAATAGTTATTTAAATATGTAATATTTGAATATTTTGCATTTAAATGGTTAAATTTTAATTTTCTACAAATATTTCCATGGAGGCGTCTCATCGCAACGGCTTCCACTCTTCAGCGGCTCTCCTGAAACCCGACCGCGGCAATACAAAGGGAATTTCCGCATCCTGCCTCGACCAGGGCACACTCTGGAACTTGGGCCTCAAGTTTTAATCAGTCATCAGTATATATAAATTCCGCAATTAATTCTGTTTGTCCGTGGGCACAATCTTGAAATGCCGCGATAACACTTGTTCCCCACCGAAAATGTAATATATATTACACGCCATTTGTTCAGTCCCTCGGACCCTTTTCAAATCCGCCGCCATCTAACTAGATTTATAGGCTGATATAAATTTCTAGGGCACAGCGGTCATAATGCCGGTAATAACAATGGCCGATTTCGCGAAACGGTTAACTTTCGCCTCCTCGGGGGATCTTTGCGACTAATGTCAACCGTTTGGCTGTATCTTGCGTTGCCATGTCTACGCTGGAACCGTCCGGCAAATTCGCATAGCCGGATTATGGTCCAAATATTGTATAATTTACACAGTAAATAACCGTATTTGGGAATATATCATCCGGGGAAATCTTAAGGCACAAATGCCATAAATTAATAATTAAAATTATTATAATAATAAATATACTCAATTCGTATCATAACAGATAACATATTATTACGAATAAATAAATAATAGAAAATATATATTTTATAGATCTTTTTAATTTTTGCTAGATCAAGATTACTAATTCTTATTTAATATTTAGTATTTTTATTTAATTTTTTTAATCTGTTTTATAAGCGTTTCAAATAACATTTATGTCCATGCTCTTGAAATATATAATATTAATTATTTTTTCGAGTGTGCCAAATACAATTAAAGAAATATATTGAAAATCTCTTGTTAATAATATACGGTAAAAGATTCATTACTTAGTTTAATTCGTAAAATTCGAGATCAGAGAAAGGGGTATGATTTTTTTTAACAACTTAAGCAGAAGTAGTTGTGTATATTATGATATAGTGTAAAATAAAAATACCATTTTAAAGTATAAAAAATCAACCCACTCGACAAAACAAAAATTGCGACGTTAAATAAAGAAAATAAAAGTTCTCGCAAAATTGCAGCATTCGTTGGGTTTAGTCAATCTGCAGTGACCAATTTTATAAAAAAAATCCAAAAAATTGAGTTTGTTGAGCACAAAAAAGGATCAGGACCAAAGCGGAAGACAACCGCTTTAGAAAGTCGTCTTTTAAACAGGTCCTGTTCAACCAACCGATTTAAAACTGCAATAAAATGAAATCAGTGCCGAAATCGAAATAAAGAAGGCTTAGGGAAGTTGGTTTTATTGCAAAATCATTGGCGAAAAAACCACTTCCCCTCCAACAAATGTGCGCCTAGACTTAATAGGTAATAAAGACTTAAAAACTGGGATTTCAATAGGTAATAGTCTTGATTTAAACCCCATCGATAATTTATGGCACATTATAAAAATCAAGTCAACAGAGAAAAGCCTGTCAATTTAATAAGATCTATATGGTCCTATATATTAATAATAAAAAAAATGTTTCAATTGATATGAGTATAAAAAAAGCATAAGCATGAGCATAATTGGAAATTATTATGTCACAACAGTTAAAAAATATTTTATCTTCATCTTCTATTGATCAACCGTCTAATGATGTTTAACCTTTCGCTATGGTCACGCTCACGTGATAACGAGATACTTATATACGGCATACGCTAGCAAACGTGCTGAAAGCTTTGTGTAATGATCATTTAAATAAGAATGAGTCCATTAAATTCTAAGAGACATCTAGAACCTATAATTTTCCTTAGTAAATTCGAGTGTTCGACCTCTCAAAGAAGACCTACGTCAAGCTCTACAAGACCGTCATCAGTCCCGTCCTAACATACGGATCTGAATGTTGGGCTTTGACAAAACAAGATAAGCTACAACTGGACATTCTGGAGAGGAGAATTCTGAGACGAGTATTTGGAGCCGTATTCGACAATGGGGAATGGCTTATCCGAAGCAACGAATAGCTGTACTGACTATACAAGGATATAACGATTACAGTTGCCATCAGAGTGGCCAGACTCCGGTTGGCCGGTCAAGGATGCGAGAGATTCAGCCACCGAAAAGGCTTATGGTTAACAAGGAAAAAAAAAGTTTCAATGAAAAATCATTGAAACTTACCGGAAGATGGAGCGACGTAGCGGCAGACCGGATAAAATGAAGAAGAGTGTTGGATGAGGCCAGGGCTCTATAAAAGGAATGCAGCGCCTAAGATGATGAAATTTGAGTTTTATATGTTTTTTTGCGTACCGAACTTAATCATGTACATTTATGTAGCAGTTAAAGGGTTAAACTAGTTTACCTGTTTATTGGGAGAAGAAAAATCGCAATTTAAAAATTTGAGTAGCTGCATTTATTTAAAAAACAAACCAGTTATCACCAAATTAATACAGCAAAACTAAAATAATTATTTAGATTAAGGATCTCGCAAATGTAGAATTTCATGAAGAATTTTATAAATCTGAGTCAAATTCAAGTAAAAACTTCAGTTTTATTTAAATAATGTATAAAAATAAGCATAACACTTAAGAATTAAAACAAGGTGATTTTTTTTGTGTCTTGATGAGCTTTTAATGGACCATTGAAAAGATAGTCAGAAGAAGCGAGTATTTTTAAGTCACCAAGTTCTTCTATTTTTTTTACGTCTAATTTTTGTTTTATGATGACATTCATTGTAGTTAAACATGTTTCACAGTCTCCTCCTGTAAGTCTTCACTGCCAAAAATCTGATTCCGTCAATATCTTTATTATATTATTGTTAATAATAAATTCGAAAGGCTAATTTGATATAGGGATTGTTTTTAAATTTTTATGACCTAATTTTATTCGCCAGAAATATAATGGACATTGAAAAAAGTAGGATATATTGTAAGATGTATTCTTCGGAAGTTTAATTAGATATATCACTATTAATAATAAAATTAAATTTATAATATAAAGCTAAAAACCAGAGTGTTAGAAAAAAATATAATAAGATTGATTACACAGTGCCATATCATATTATTTTCGATGTACTAGGAACTTACAAAGGAATGCTGCGAGGAAAGAATGCTTGTTAATTAAGACCTTAAAAAATATTTTCTTTCAGCAAAGGAGAAACATTACCTTTATGTTTTCTTTGAATTTCAAACTCTTTATAACACGGTTCATTACAATAACATCAATACTTGTATTGTTAATTAAAATTGGCCACGTTATTTGATTAACATAAATTAGATTAAATAATAATTAAAAAAATAAAACAAGACGATACTTTTAATCAATATTTTATTAATTTCGCATATATTTTTAATTTACTATAATAAATTACAATATTTCATATTATCTAATAACACGTTTTATTTACAAAATGGATATTTTCATACATTGTACAAATAAATATTATTAAAATCCATATAAAACAGATCTAAGAAATGTAGGTATTTGTTCTAGATTAAAAATACATTTCGTTATTGTACGTTTACGTCGAATCTAAATATGATTTCTGTGAGAATTGCAAATTTAAATAAATTATAATAACCAGGGGTTGACCCTGTGTTACGTAGATTTATGATATTTCCTATACTGTATCAGATAAGCCACGTTATTCTACGTGTTATTATTCAGCACCTTGTGATATATCAATGAACTATTATCAGAAACAAATCATGTCCCATTATCACATAAAGTAATTCAAAATCACAATTTATTCATATTTCAAGGTAGGCCGAATTTAATTTTATCTTTCCCGTAACATGCTAATATTTTAAGGCCATCGTTTTATTTCTCGACTGACTTCAAAGCGATATCTTATATAATTTTCTTTTAAATAATTATACGTTTCTCCGTTTATTTTTGAGGCGTTTTGAGCTACACGGATTTGAGCTTTGATTTTCAAAAAAAAAATACCGCGCGTCAATTTTCAGAACTCAATCTTCCAGAAGTCGCTGGATGGAGAATCTCTTTGCGATCATGTGTTTTCGTTCTTCGAGTTTTTGTTGTTGGCAGATTGGGAGGCGAGCGCCGGTCCATGTGCGGCAATGTCTTCTCTGAATGCCAGGAATCCCAGTTGGGCGTGCGAGGCCTCGTTCAAAGCTCTGGACCTGATACAGGCCCTGTACTGCTCTATAGATAGCTTCTGACCTCCGGGACCTCCGGAGCAGACCTGCAAAAAATATATCAAAAATGATTATTGCTCAGTGGATTGCGTCCGGAATGTGTAATGGAATTCTGCAGAATAATGGAGATGATCTGAAATTCAATCACGCTGGATATTGCGATGCGGGTAAGAAAAATGACTTTTCCGTAGATTCCCAGAGATTTAAAATACTAGAATAATAGAATGTCGCGTCTTTATCTCCGGCAAGAGTTTTCACTTCCCCCGTTCGTGGGAAATATAATGGAAAAGCTCTATAATTTAATATGACGTAGGTATCGGGGAGATTGTAAACCTTTTTTTAATTTAAAATAAATAAAAAATACAATTTGAAAATATTAAACTATAATGATTTTATATATATTTAATAATATGAATATATTCAATATCATTAAATGTAACGTTAAACGAAAAGTTATGTAATTTTTTTTGTTTCGTTACTTAAAAATCTGTAAGTCATCGGCTGTCGTTAAATTAACCGTGCCGACGGGGTCTATTAGGGACCCCAAGTTGAATACATATTAGAAATAATCAATATCCTTTATTGTATGCAATTGCAAAAAAAAAAAAATTATCGCTCGCATCCGGTACTATTTGCAAAGTGGGAGTGAAACATACGAGTGACACATATTGCGAGAGCTCGATCTGCGGCGAGACATCCCCGAGAGCTATGTAATTTACTTGTCATATAATGAATAACTATTTTTATTCTTAGAATAATCCAGTTTTTAAATGTCAAGATATGAAGAATTCATTAATGTCTTGACTTTAAATTCTTTGGGTCTCTGAGAGACCTCCTTCGGACGACTCGGTTGTTTTCGAGCCGCCGTGATGGATGAGTTAAGTTAACAGATAACGGTTGCCGTTTTATAGCTCTTTTAATAATCTTTCGGTTTTGATATTTTTTGGTCCATAGTAATAATTATAAGAGCCAGAGATTAAAAATATACATTCGCGGTATTTTATGTTGTTTTAATTTGGTAAGGGATTAAAATCAAATGTAGCTAACCAGACTATCTGAGATATTTATGGAGACATCCTAAATCCTCGAAAACGCTCTAGATGGTTCAAAATCTTTAAAAGTCTTGAACGTTTCTACCCTTGGGACTTTATTGAGTGAAAAAGTACTCTTTTTGTATTTAGTGGGATGTTTAGGGAATAAGTCACTATGCATTACTGAATCCTAACCAGACAATTACAGGAGTAGTGAATTGTTCCTAATTAATAATATTAATATTAACAGGTGCGGTACAAAAAACGACCAGTTCTAGGAAAAATCAAAGTTGAATTCTTCACACAAAATAGGAGAGTTAGATTTAAAAGTCCTACAACATCCATCATATTTACCTAAAGGTACAACTTCGAACCTTTTAAAATTGAAGAAAAATTCGTTTTAAGATGTAAACAATGCAAATATTTAACAAGTAAAAAAAGCATCTGGAGTCGTTTTTTAATGAAAACCCGCCAGAATTTTACTAAAGATCTATTAAAAAAACTAGATATTCTGCAGATGAAGAAGATAGATAATAACTGAAAATATTTTTGTATAAATAAACTTTATGTCGCAATAAAAAAATAACATTTCTTTTCACTTTACATCTAATATCATCTTTTGACAATAATTTTAATTGAATAAGGCAATCCAAATCTTATTATTCAAAAAATGGCCTAGATTTTTATATTTAAATAATGCTTTGAAATATATTTCCATGTAATAAATTTAATGGCACGAAATCCGGCCTACAGTATACTTTTAAAAATAACTATTCATTTATATTTTTCAAATAAAAGTCATATAAATATTTCGAAATAGGCGCAGAGATCATTAAAAAGCGTTGCTAAGACAAAAAAATCCGGTTGTGCTTTTAAAGCATCTACCATTAACGTTCTATAGAAATTTATGAAGCTTTCCAGACTCCATTTGTATGAAGCTGTTTATGGAATAACGTTGAGTGTGAATATGCCAACATTAACTGTGCTGTCTATATATGATATTTTCATTTGCAAGGTTTTAAAATATAATTCCGAGATGAAAATATTATTACACAAAGCATTCGGGTCAGATTTTTTAATCTTTTATGATGTCACAATTTTAAATCTTATTATTTAGTCAGCGGCTTATATTCTTAAAGCGAAAAACCGTCTTGTTAATTAAATAGAAAATATATATTAAAAATTATGAATCAAATAACGTTCGTTAATTTCATTAAAATTATATTTAAAGATTTCAGGACATGATTTAAGAAAATGTATTTTTTAATCTCGTGTAAGCTGTGAAACGAATTGGCTTAAAAATACACCGTTAATGTGTCTTAGCCTCTGTATTCGATAAACATGGCTCCCTGCGATTTTTTCCGATTTCTGAAGATAAAACAAAAACAATAGACGACATTTTTTTAGGGGAAATAAAAAACAAATTCACCAAGGAGATAAACGCTTTAAAGAAATTCGGGACTCGAGTACTTTTTTATATATAAACGAACATTAAAACAGTTTTATGATTCGAAATAAAAATAAAAAAAATATTCCCAGGTTTATAAAATATTCTTTTACATAATTCCCAACAGAACTTTAACTCAAAACTCAAAAATAAAAATATTGTACATTTTTTATTTATATTTTTTGAACTCTCTTAAATAATCCAAATTAATATTATTTTTACCTTTGGATGCCAAATATGGAAGATACCGGGATCGGTGGCCCTCACTACCTTCATATTGGAACGCACGTACTTGCGATACAGCATCACATCTTCGCCACCCCACCCCACGATGTCTTCATCGAATCCTCTGACGTTCAGAAAATCGGACCTAGATAGAAAAAAAAACATATATAAAATAACAGTGAAAAAAATTCACCACACTGACATGGGAAATTTTGGATTTCGGTCGGACATCCCCGACACCGACCCCTGTTAGACCGCTGTTTCTTTCACCCTTATTTAATTTTGAAAATTAAATATTTCACGGCTGCTTCGGCATGTGGACGTGGTCGGGGTAAAGTCGGATAAAGTGGCCGGAGGAGGTGTCACGTAGTTAATAGAATTAGCAAGTGAAGCCCGGAGAGGTAAAGCTCTGGCTAATAAACTAGAGCTACCCCTGGCTAGACAGGATAAAGCCGTAAGGATTCAACCCTTTATTTGTATGGGTGTGGGTGTGGTATGGTCATCGGCATAAACTGAGACAAGGGTGTGCGGATCGGCTTATTTTTTTATATTAACAATCGAAAATATATTAAAAACGGAATAAGAGTCATGCAAACATTCGAAAGAATATTCCAAAAAATATTAAGAAATAATTAGAAATATAATATATATTAAATAATCAAAAAAATATTTTCTGTTGAAATAAATACGCATAAATTTGTATATAGTTTATTTTTTTTTTGTATTGATTGGGGTATTGTATTTTGTTTACGTCTACTGGAAGTTTATGTAAATTATTCAAGAAAAAGAAATCGGATTTCCAATAGAGTCTCAGATGTTTCATAATAAAATATCATTTTCATGTATGTAAGCGAATTTATTCGGGAAATTTTTCAGAATTTCCGCACACACGCCAGGCCGTTCGCCTCTATTGCGAAATATCATATTTCAGCTGGAAATATATTCGAGTCGGGAAAAGCCAGTCAAGTCTACACGCTGGCAGCGGCTGTGTGTATGGATGGAGTGGCAAACCGGAGCATGGATGGAAAGGGATGGGGGTGTGGGGGACGTATTTAGAAAATGAGGAAGAGCGACCGGGCTCGTTGTTTTTCCTGGACCCTGGAAATACGTCTGAAATTATCGTGGCGGAAGGGCAGGCCGGGTGCAGAAGCGGCCCTGAATACAAATAAGCCGCCCGGTTGAATGGCCACCGTACATTTTGCAGTGAAAGGTTGCGGAATAAATATTGATTTGCAGCAGGGGCCACTCCAGGTGGTGGTGGCCCGCTAGACAACGGGATTATCGAAGATGGGACTGGGATGGGACTCCGCGATAATGATAGCGGTCAAATACGCAGGTACCGCTGAAAAAAAAATGTTTTTCGCCCCCAAAAACGAGGCCCCGGGCTCATTTCGTGAGAATTGTGCGAGTCGCATTCACGCCCATCCCTCTGTGGACCGACTACACAATATTCTCTGAATGTAATATAACCACGCAAATACGGTAATCATATGCGAATTAATTTTCTATATTTACAAAACGTCGGAAAATTTGGGGTCAAGCTAAAAATATATTGCACAGTTTTCTAGTATAATTATGGCCAATAAAAAATATTTATTATCGTTTATAAAAATAACAATTCAGGAGTTAACATTATTAGTTCGTCTATTCATATAATTAAATTCATTTAACTAAATATTTCATTCATAAATTTAAAAAAAATAAGAAGCGTCAATAAATTTCGCAAGTTGATGTAATAGCAAATTTATTATTTATTTTGATCTTTATTTCTATTATAAACGCTGGCGGCTCGTTAGGTCAATATTCGGGGGTGCTGGAGAGTATTAAAATCTAAAAAAGAGTACTTCTCCCATATTTTATTTATAATATAGAAAAAACGTGCGGTAAAAATACCAAAAATATTAAAAATAAATGACAAGGCCGTACGTGGCTCAAAGAAGTTGTGATTCAGTATGACTGGACCGAGTTGCAGCGCGATACGGCGCCTAGCGGAGAGATCCCCCCCCGCACTCCGCTACCGGCCCGCATTCATCCAATACACGACGCCGGCAGCGCTGACGTGCAGGCAGCGCTTTTGCTGTGCACTGCGATAAATATACATACGATGATTTTTGTAAAACATTATTTATTACTTAATTATATTTCCAATAATTTTAAGAATTACCGATTCAATTATTGACATGTTATATGCCATTGACGCATTGTGCCGCAAAACTAAATATCACAGCGCTTTCATGTCATTTTAAAAAATAACTATTAGGAAATTTCAAGAGTTTTCCTTGCGAAATTGTAGCGACAAATATTCTTCAATTCTGTAAAGAGTGCCGAACAAATTCTTATCAATTGGTGTTGAGTCGAGTGTTGTCGCGTGTCTATATTGGACGTGGCGGCGATGGGGGTTGGGCACAGTCATAGTTTCATAGATTCTACGAAACTACGAGGGTCCAGGCCGATATCCAGGCCAAATTGCTGATGTGTGTGGTACAGGAGGTGATTAGACCGCAAATTACATACGAATTGGTTCTAACCACATCTGATTATTATTGTTACAATCCGCGCGTTGACATCTCAGCTCCGAGGCTTATGGCTTGCGACCCTTAGATAAC
>JAGXCT010033986.1:0-20067 GCA_022495035.1 Philopotamus ludificatus
GCAAAGTTTTTGAAGCAAGTACCTGAAGATGGATTATACAATGAGTTTCCTTGACTTTTGGAGCTAGCGCTTGAAATTGAAACTTTTCTAAAATATCTGTGAACCTGTTCCTTGATGTCAATTGCCATGTTACTGATCCTCTTTGGGATATTGTTTTTCGACAGTAAATCTACTGCAAGTTTCTTCTCCAATCCCAATTTCCCTACACAATTTCCACCATCTTTAAAGCACAAGGTTTAATCAATGTTATATAAAGCATCCTATTTTATTTTTTTGGAGCCCAAAGTGGGCTCAGATATATTTAAAAAATATTATTTTGTTAATCTATGTATTTATATGCGATATATTATAATCTGCGTGTAAAATAAAATAAATTCTAGCAATTTAGAGATTCATCCCTTGGAACTCCAAAATCCCCCCGCCCTTCAAGAGGGAATTCCCTAACGATTAGAAACCCCTGTTCTGGCAAATGTTTCTGTAATACATACTGTACTGCGGAATCACTCTTGAAAATTGATCTATAAAATATTTTTTTACCATTATTTTACATATTTGGACTCTAGAACATCTAGAATATTAGAATGCTAATTTTAGTAGATACTTCTTTAATGTTCAACGGGGATTTAATTCCATCAAATTTCTCAAAGCTTCGTTTATATTCTCTGGATATTTTTTCACATAAATTTATAAACCCCGATCAATAAAATTAACATTACTTATATGTTTGTTTAAATTTAAATAAATCAATGATTATTGTTTTGATTTCAGTCCGATACTCAGCGTGGCGTCGTACTCCAACGAAGAATACTACGATGGAACCACAGTACCAGTCTGCCTAACACAGGCCGATACCTTTTGGCCGGCCCTTTACTTCATCAGCACAATATCAGTATTTTTCATAATACCACTAGCCATATTGATAATTTTATACACGATCATAGCCAAAAATCTCATGGAAAATCCTGGAATTATCACCCAGAACAATAAACACAACGCCGTCTCCGGCAACAGCGTCTTCAAGTACAGAAAGCAAGTCGTGATGATGCTCGGAACCGTCGTCTTATCGTTCTTCGTGTGTCTGTTGCCGTTCAGGGCCTTGACTCTATGGATCATCATAGTTCCTCCGGAGTATGTTAATTCGTTGGGCCTGGAAGGGTATTACATCATTTTGTATTTCAGCCGAATAATGCTGTACTTGAATTCGGCTGTTAATCCGATCCTCTACAATCTGATGTCGTCGAAGTTCAGAGACGGATTCTTGCGATTGTTGAAACTGAGTCGATTCAAGAAGCTGCATCGTTTCAAGGGCGATAACATCCAGAGGAAGGACACGTTCAACACGACGACTTCCACCAATTATTCGAGCAGTCAGCAAACCGGCGATTCGTTCTGGAGACGATACAGCAGGAACGCTTCGCTGAAGTCTCCGCAGAAAATCAACTTGAACGGCAACGCGAGGAAGTGTTCGGACCACAACCGCCAGCAGAGCATCAAGGTCGGCGATATTGTCGGTCTGCAGAACAACAGGAGGAACAGCATGCGGTTCATCAGCGACGTGATACTCGTGCCCAAGGATGAACGAAACGACAATAAGACGAACAATGAAAATTTGGAAAATTATTTAGATAAGCCTTACGACGACGATAACTGTGATACGATAGCCGAAGGATCTGATGCCAAGCTGAACGAGGACACGTCCAATGTGAACACGATACGCGATGGCATAATTATCGAAGGGTTAATCAGCCTAGGTGATAAGAAAACTCATTTCGTGAGGGTCCCTCTGTTAGTCAAGAAAAATTCAACGATTACCAAAAATTGTATGAGTCAATTCGGAAAGGAAAGCTTTGTCTGAATTTAAAAATTAGGTCGGTAGGAAAATATTATTGCGATTTAATTCTATTGAAAAGTGATTTTCTATTGTCAATGAGCAACTGAACGACTTTTTACATTAACATATTTTACAGTAACCAAAATTTTGATAAAAAAAAATCGGCGCGCTTATGTCGCTGTTTACTTTTATCACGCGCGCAATTGTCGCGTTTCTTATAAAATAGTCGCGAAATCGTACAAAATTTCCATACAACGACTATAGCTCAAATCGTTGCCAAATAAAGTTGAGAAAGACACTCGCAAATTCTTTCATTTACAACATAGTCAACCCTTCTAAAGCGCTTAATGAGCAACTAAAGACGTTAGTTTTTTAAAAAAAAAAAAAAAAAGTCACAAAAACTGCATATTTTATGATGTTTCTTTTTTATTAGTTCATACGGTAACCAAAAATATAAGATTCTTAATTTAAACATAAAAGAAGACATCGGCACAATCAATTATAAAAAAAATTAATAGATTTTAATAAAAAAAAATCGACGGGGATATGTCGCTGTTTATTTTTATCAAGCGCGCAATTGTCGCATTTTTTTATAAAATAGTCGCCAAATCGTACAAAATTTCCATACAACGACTATAGCTCAAATCGTTGCCAAATAAAGTTGAGAATGACACTCACAAATTCTTTCATTTACAACATAGTCAACCCTTCTATAGCGTTTCCTTCTATAGAGCCACGTGTGCGACAGTCCCTTCTGTAGAGCGCTGTTTCCACAAAGCGGATCAAGACTTATCAGGCCCATCCTAATATACAGCTCTAAATAGTAGGTTCTTACAATCAAAAGCAGTTTATTATGACAGAAATATATGAATAAAAATATATAAAGCCAACCCCACTAGCGCTCTCTGCTATACGAGCGACGTGTGCGACAATCCCTCCTATAGTGCTTATTTCTATAGCGCGTTTTTATTTTCTACAAAAAACTAAATTTTCAAGATCAAATTACATATTTCGTAAATATGTAAGATATTATTGCTCAAAATAAAGGTCAATGCCCTTTGGTTGACAATAAAATATAAATATTTATTCTATATAAGATTTTTCGTATTGATTTCGTTCTATTATAAAATAGAATTAAAAAAACAACACCAAATTTAATATGTGCCTAGTCTTCTATAGGGCGGGTTTCTATAACGTGGTTTCTATCTCGGCGATAATATTAATATTACACTATAGTAGGTCCTCTCCTATATTGACTTTTATTTGTTTAAATGCGTTTATGTACCATTTTTTAAATATTATAAATCTTGTTACACATTTTCTAATTTTTAGTCGAAATTAAAAACCATTTTTAGTCCTATTTTGTTGATTTTCAAGTTTGGCTGATACATCAGAAATCTCATACGTTTTTTTTGACCATGTGAATTAAAAACAAAAACAAAAACAAAACCGTGTAAATCGAGGGATGTAACTTTGTATAGATCATCATTCTTCGATAGTGCGGGTATTGTATATTGGCGCTATAGAAAGGTTAATTCTATTTATATTATTTATGATTATTTGAAAGACTATTTCTATAATATTCTTTTATTTATTAAAATAAACTAAAATCTGAATAGTAGCCAATAGAACTGATGATAATTTAACGATCGATTTAATGGCTCGAAAACAACGACGTCGACCGATGGGGTATGAAATTAATATATGAAAATATACCCCCAAGCATTTCAAGTCAAGATATTGATGAAGAATTTATCAATATCTTGACTTGAAATTTTCTACTGATTAATAAGGCAACGGGAAACCACTGCACTATATATAAGGCAACGGGAAACCACTGCACTATATATTCCCATGAAAACCATGTCCATGGTCCTCCATAAGGGGAATCATGCACATGGTCACGTTCCTCAGACATGAGGGAAGTGGATTAATATCTTATAAAAAAAAAAAAAAAATATATAATAATATGTAATCGCTTCACGACTCAATAAAAAAAAAAAATAAGAGGCGTAAAGGTCGTCGGTAGGTCACGGCGACGTCAAGTTCTCGCGGCACGTGTCTAGTGCGTTTCACTCGCACTTAGCACATCGTACCGGATGCGAGTGAGAAAATATATAACACTCGATTTTCTTCGCAATTGCGGACAGTTTTTAATATATTTCTTTTTTAGAGAAATACAAAGAGTTATTCGCGAAAAATTAAAAACTTGGCGTCCGAAATAGATTTCATCAGCACGGCTACTGAGTAAAAATGTTCATATCAACGCCGACAATTCCGCCCCAAAAAACGTAAACAACGTCATATCCGTAATATAATAAATAAAAATAATAAAATAAATAAACAGTGAGAATAAAAATGTTGTTTGTCATTTTGACGCGGTTTGATAATGTCATTGATATTTAAAACATGGCGCTGATTAGGTTTATCGTGGGCGCAATTGTCGCTATTCACGATTTTCGGTTCATATCTCACAGATTGTCACTTAATAAATAATTTTCAATATAAATCAATTTTTCTGAGGGTTTTTATTAATGTTTAAAGCTGAATTTTATAGATTATTTTTTTTTTTTAGCTTTTCGAGTTGCAATTCAAAATTTTATTAGCCTCCATAATTAAATGTCAAAATGTGTCAACTCTAATGACGCTCATTTCGATTATTAAAATTAAATATGAATTAGCCGAGTAGCAATTATTTTCCTGCCGACCTAACAATTATCTCTTAGAATATCGTACCAAAAATGTATTATTAAGATTTATACTTTTATAATGTGTCCTATTGCAAACCAAAAATTATTCACTATGATTTTTTCAGGTTTTGGATATTTCCGTCCATAAAATCGATTATTGATTGCGTGTATCCAACACTTGAAATTATTTTTAAAGATATACATATATACGTAACTTTTACATTTTTGTAAATATTAGTCTATAACTGAAGAACAATAAATTAGTCGTTCGCGGAGGTCACTCATTCCCATCAAATATTTACGTACATTCGAATGCCGACCCCTAATTGGGTTATATATTCTACATACCTCAAAAAATATACATGTATTTGATGCTATAAATAGATGATAATTATGACAAAACTAGTTATTACGATTATATATAACATATAATACCAATGAAACAGTATTTGTATTAAATTGTATGTGATAATATTATGATAAATGTCGAAAAAGTTTTATACAATTATTTATTAAGTGCAATAAAATGTCTTTCTGTTGAAATACTCGTTGATTTATTTGGATGGAGTGATGTGCGCCACTGTGCCAAAGTTTGATTGTATCTCCCCCTTTATAATTAAATTCTTCCCTACAAAGTTATATAAGCTTGAATAATTTTCGGCCCAAATTAAAATGCTGGGGTTAACTTGCATATCTGAGCGAAATGCACAAAATCCTGAACAATAGACCCGGCAAACTTTCCCTCCAAATTATTAATGAATTTAAAATGTCTGAATATTTTAAATACACATTTTAAATTAATACAGTGACATCTGTACACTTTGTAATTGATTGGTTTGAATCTTGGATAATTAAAATATAAGTATCGATTTCGTTACAAATTACGCCGGGATACGCTCTAGAAAATAGCTATTTAGGCCAAATGGCCATTGCGAATTCCCATAGGACATCGAAACTAGGATCGTGCACTAGAATATTCATCAGATGGAGAGAAAATGGGATTCTTTTATACATATGTATACCATAGGGTGCAGTTATCATATCTTCAATATGTCAAAAAACCCAAAGAATACGTCAGAAAAATTGTATTATTTTTATAAATATATTCACAAACATCCGTTTTACATATATTTTTTTTATTGTGATATCAAAGAATTTATTTGAATTATTTTCCCTTTATTTTAGTTTAAAAGTTGGAAAATGGTTTTTTTTTCCAGTATGAAGTTGTATGAATTGAATGAGCCAACAGCATTAAGAGTTTCCCAGGCAGGAGCGCGCCGTCTATATGGCCAGATTGTGCGGCGCACACAGTCGCCAGAATTTTATGGGCGCTGAGATGCGCCATAAGAGAAAACTTTTGCATAAAATGATTTTTTTATTGTAAAGTGTCGGCGCCCCACTAATTATTTCTACAAAAAAGGTAAAATGTATGAATTGGATGAGGCTACAGCATTAATAGTTTTCCAGGCAGGTGCATGGCGTCCATATGGCCAGATTGTGCGGCGCACACAGTCGCGAAAAGTTTATAGGCGCTGAGATGCGCCATAAGAGAAAACTTTTGCATAAAATGATTTTTTTATTGTAAAGTGTCGGCGCCCCACTAATTATTTATATAAAAAGATAAGTTGTATGAATTGAATGACCCCACAGCATTAAGAGTTTCCCAGGCAGGAGCGCGTCATCCATATGGCCAGATTGTGCGGCGCACACAGGCGCCGGAAAATTAGGGACGCCAAGAGTGAAAAATTTCAAAATATAAAATAAAAGTTTATTAATATAAATTACATTTCTTAAAATCGATATTAAATAATATATAAATGATAGCTGTATTTTCAAGTACACCAGACGTACTGGGGAGATAATTTGAGTTCTGCACACAGGCGCCGGATACTGTCGGCGTGCTACTGAGTTCTCTGTTGGTAAAACGTCGTCTTTTCATGTTTTTTTCATTTTTAAGAAATACGTGGAGGGCATGTACGCCAAATATGGAGGCTGAGGTACAATTAAGATATTTTTTTTAGTGAAAATTATTCCCATTTTAATTTAAAAATAAAAAAAAAGCGCGCGAAACAGCCAAAAATAAGGGTCTTAAAATATATATTTTGTTAATTAGAATATTTTGTTAAATAGATAATAGAAATAAAATGATATTTTTGACGCTCTTTTGTCGGAAATGTCCATAACATGGATTCCAGCATCAATAGTGCGCAAGTGTCCGGCGCCTGTGTGCAGAACTTTAATTGGAGCCCCTGTTTGCAATAAAATTATCAGTTTATGAAGAAGGAAATTAGAAAATTTAATTTAATTAATATTCAATATTTTAGCACGTTTCGGGGGCGCCTGTGTGCACCGCACAATCTCTTCTCTGCTACTATCTTTCTTACTTCAGAAGAAATATTTTTCGGACTGAATACAATGAACTAAATATAAAATACAAAACTGACCCAAGATGAATGTCAGTAATTCTAGATCTGACAGAAGACTTATTTCCTTTCATAATTGAAAATAACTGCTTACACCGGTAAGTACTTCCAAGCATGGAAAGAATTTCATACGCGTATTTTCCAACCTGACTGACAAATATTTATAAACACACCATATCTCAATTACCTCAAGGGCGCGTCTTCCATATGGCCGGATTGTGCGGCACACACAGGCGCCAGATAATTAGGGGGGGCAAGAGATCATAAGCCCTGGGAAACTGAGAAGGCGGATTATAAATAGAAGGCTAAAAAAAATGAAATCTAAGATAAGCTGACGATACGACATTGATAACCACCAACGAAGAAGAAGTGGCCAAACTGCTGAAAAGAGTTTTCTTAGGACTCTAGATCAATATTACTAAAACCAAGCTGATGATAATCGACAGAAGTAATCAGCTATCTGGAGGGTTGAAGTATTTCTATATCTCGGATCACTTACGAGTAAAGGATATTGTGAGCCAGAAATAAGAAGGTGAATAGGGATGGCTAAAAATGCAGAGTCTGGTATTCTCAATTTTTATTTACAGCGTAGAAATCTGGACCATAAAAGAGAACATCAGGAAAAAAATTTACACCTTTGAAATGTGGGAAGTAGCAACTGCAATGCGAGATGCGAAGTGCAGAGAATCCCGGAGAGCCAAAATCAAGAAGATTCGAAATAAGAATGGTCACGATCCTCAGACATGAGGGTATCGACTGAAGAGATTATATTTTAAATTTCCCTCTTGGCACCCCGGCGCCTGTGTGCGCCGCACAACCTTGCCATATGGACGGCACGCGCCTGATTGAAGATGAAGCAAATCGCCATACAGAAAATTACATGCCATAAGTGCTTCGAAGATTAAAAAAAGCACTGGCATAAGTGTATGAGGTGGATTATTTAAGTCAAAATAAAATACAAAACGATCAATAAATAAAGTTTTTTTTAGAAAAACGAAAATTTATTCATTATTATAAATAGAATAAAGATATTTATATACATATTTTAAGGCTTTTGCATATTTATATTTTAATTTTAAACTCTTGATGGCCTACCAACGTCTTTGTCGGCTATTCATGTCTTGACTTTAATTTCTTCGTGTTTACCTAATGTTCATGCCAGCGAAACGTTTAGTCCACAGGCGGAGAATCTTTTTATATTAAAGGACAGAATTAAGATAAATAAAATAAACATTAAGTAAACAAATAATAAAATATGGCGAATCATAAAACACTTCCATCAATATCGCAGTTTATCTTCGCTCGCATTTTCGGATTTTTTCTTTCAATTAACTCTTGCATCGCCACGTCGAAGCTAATAATAGAAGAGCAAAGACCCCCTTGTCTACCACAGGCCATAAATTAATTTTTCAATTTGCCCTGACACAGTTTCTCGGGTAAACACAAGCCGAATTTACCACAATCCCCTTCTATTTGCACTAAATAACCCACTTTCCGCGAGATGCCTTCTTCCTTATTCCGACGACCACACTGTGGGCACGGGTTGATTGTATATACAATACTTAAGAATCCAATTATGCAGTCTTCGATCTATTAAAACTTATCCAAACAACGAAACAATCCTTAAAATATACAAAATGGCCAAATTAATTATCAACTAATCAAATCATTGTATTTATACGTCTTCTCTTAATTGTTTCGACGATTGGTTGACCAATTGCTCACATCCGGCCATTACATCATCAATCCCCGAATAGAGGCGTATAGAATTAATGGATAAATCGAATCTCGCAAAAATAACGGAATACATTTGAATTTGAATCGAATTTTACCGACGCCATTATTACCGCCTGCCACCTAGTGGCAAAAAATAAAATAATGCGATCCTGTTTCGTAATGGTTCGAATATTTGCTGGCAAAATATTTATACTGTCATTGATATTTGCAACGCTGTCACATTCGCTTGCAATACAGAGTGGCCTACAAAACAAAGTTTATCGATAATTTATACAATCATCATTTCATTCATCACTCGATGATTGAATAAACGTCAGCATTCTATCAAGTTTTAGTAAATAATATATATAAAATTCAATGCCGGCTGTGATAAGTAAGTACATATATTTGAATATTATTAAAATCACTATATATATACGCGTATACATATAAAATAATTAATTTTAAGAAATCGTAGCGAGAATTTATTTTTTTACTATGGCAACTCTTTTTTGTATACGTCAAATTTAAAAAAAAATGCATTATTGAACATAACCTATAAAATTCGTACACAAACTCATTTATGCGTTTAATTCGGTTTATTTACTATGCAAAAACACTGCTCTAATTTAAATATTTAAACTAATGTTTCGTTTCAATAATATCGACGATTGCTCGTCAATAAGTACGTAACATTGTATATCTAGGAATAGTTTATATACATAGTCGATAGCAATAATAGATATTAAACGGTTACCACATACCATAACTAATTATCAGTAATATGCAACGATATATCGTAATATAAATATTTTTTTCAATTTAATCTCATCAAATAGTACGATACATTATGTCGGTTCAAAGCCGTCAGTCTGTAAGGAAACGGATTGTCGATCGGTCGCCTTTCTATTCGTTTCGTACGTTTTGAATTACGAAATTTTTACTCAAAAATTAATTACACTCAGATGTGAGCCAAATATTTTTTATAAATCATACTTTTTGTCAATATAATATATTTTATTTATTTATTATATAATGGATTTAATGCATTTTTTTGCAATCTTTAATGATATAACTAGAATATATTGCATATTTATTAACATCGACCGAAAAATTAAAAACATTTTTATTACAATCGTAGTATATTCCAATAATAAACGGCAAATGACCGTGAAAGTCAATACCGGTTGGTCTGTGGAATGGTATTTATATACTTTCATTTTCATTAAAATGAAATCATGTATAAACTCGTTTAAAGAAATTATGATTATTCCTGAAATGTTGCCATATTAAAAAATAGGGGATTTTTTAATGTTTGAGAATCGCGAGTTTCCACTAATTATATTTACCGATGCAAATGTGTTTGCTTTTCTCATATCTGTGACAGTTTACAACCCCTGATAATATATACTAATTAAACCGATCGGTGTATAAAAAATACATTTTTATTCTAGAAAGATGACGACTAAAGAAAATGTCCTATTGGGAGGAATAGAAGGGTGAGTTACATTTTAATTTATTTAAATATAAAAAAAATAGACTTCTATTATTTAATTACATAGCATTCATCTTTAAATTTTCGCATGATATATTGTCTTAAAATTGTGCTATGAATCAGATTGTTATCCTTATCGCATTAATAGCTTTAATTGTATAAAGATAACAGTATATTGACTTATTTAGAATTCAAGTGCAATGTTAAAATAATATGTAGATAAAAATTATCATGTCCCAATTAATTTTAACATCAAATATTTAACTCTTAGGGGTTGGTCCCGAGATGATAATAAAGTTCATCGACTTATTGCCGTGTAATTACGACTTGACGTTCGATAATTACGTTTGCCGACGTTTATCTTTCCTTATTGTGCAATTGATGAGCTTGTGCCATTTAATCGTGGCATAATATACTTGACCATGTCAATGTTAATTATTGTCAATGTTTCGGGCAAAGTAACACCGGTCAGTCGATTTGTTTTGATTTTGTTCCGTACGGCCATGTCCCTTTGACAATATTCAAAATTTTGACAGATGAGTTAATCAAATAAGTTAAAATGGTAAAATATACATTAAAATCGAGAAATAGTATTAATTTAACTCGATGTCATCAACTAATTATTGTTTTTTTAAAATAAAAAAAACATAACCTCGAATTTATTTAAATGATTTTTAGATAATTGTTAAATATGTCAAGTCATCGCATTCCATTCTCAAATTAATTCGATAATTTAAATAAAAATACGGATATTTGTCGTTAAAACATACTTTCTAAATACTTTCTAGATAATCTAGTCCGTTTGATTGAATGGAATTTATATGCATTGTGGTTTTCTATTCTTCACGAAGTTGTAGGAAAAAATATATGACGATTCCAAGCATATTCGTCATCTTCGTTTAAAATTTTATAATTACTCGGTTTATATAGAAATATATTAAAGCCGTATGTAGATATTGTATCTGTTTGTTTTGCGGAGGTCTATTTAGATTGAGCTATTCAATTGAGTCGTGGTTTCGATTCAATCCGTATCCAACTGACCGAATAATTGTGTCGCTGAAGACAATTTAGAATGTATGCAATCCAATAAATATTAATCGGTTCCAATTGGTTTATCCGAGCTTCTCGAACCGTGCCAATTAAATTGATCCATTCTGAATATGTTTATTTTGGAAAAGTTCTGACGAACGCAACAATTATCCTACGAATGTTATTTACGATAAATATACATAAGATGTTATCATTTTCCATCGCTTCTTTCACATTTTACCTTGACAAACAATGCCGTGATAAATAATGACACATGTCGAGCACGTCACTATTTTGTTATCTAGATGAGAGTAAAAATAATTTACTATGTTTAGAGGGGCGACTCATTCCCGACTTTGGATATGTTCCGGAGACGGAAAGCAATTGGCGAGCGTCGCAGGACCCGGCACCAATCATTGGATGCTCGGCCTGGATGAATGTGCCGCTCGCATAACCAAGATGGTCATTCAAGGAAAAGCGGAGGCTGGAATTGCGTCTGATACAAAATTAGACGTGCTGGTACAATCAAAATCATCGTTATCTCAATTATTTTATTGCCTTTCATTGTATATCGTACGTTATTTTAGGGATTATCACTTTCTGGATGCGAACAAGAGGCGAGTAATAAACGATTAGCTGATGCCGTCACCGCGGCAGATCCGAACGTTGCCAAATCCTTACTGGTATGTTCGGATACAGCCGGAAGCGTTGCGACAGCAGCTCCAAAAGGCGGAATTGTTATCATCAGTGGTATATATTAATTTTTTTTTTGTTTATTGAGTAATAAAAAACATATGACTCAATGTCAATTGACGAATGAAATATTACAAAACATGTGATTAAATATTATCAGTGTGTTTCTATACGATACAACTATTGCTTTATCGAATATTGCTATAATAATAATAATATACATAAAAACGAGTGATAATAATGTATATTTTTGTTATTTAGGTACCGGTTCAAACACATTGCTATGTAATCCGGATGGATCTCAGCACGGTTGCGGAGGATGGGGACATCTTTTAGGAGACGAAGCTAGCGGTAATATATATTGTCTATTCGAATTATATCAACGACCATATCGACTATTCCAAAGGCAAATGCCGGGATAGTTCCTTGAGCCGTTTCCTATCACATTACCGCTTCCTACAAACTCGCCTCGTAATTACAGCTCCCAGGCCGTAGTGGGAACGGGGAAACCCGTTTGGATGGAAGCAATTCCACACCCGGCAGCTGTTTTAGGCATCTTTTATCAATGGTTTACGATCAGTAAATAAACATCAGTTCGTCTCTATTTATCTCAGAATGCAATTGATATACTAATAGTATATGGAAAAAACTACAACTACCTTCCGAACAAGTACCTATTTTATCATCATCTCGACTATCACTAACAATAAGAAAGGTCCTTCTCCGTTGATGGTGGAATTTCCCTTGAATAATAGATAATAAATTGCTCAAACCTATTCAGATCATTAGAGCTATATGTATTGTGAACGTCTCCAATAATTGAAACAATAGTTCATAAAAAATATATTTTGGTTAATAACACGTAGAGAATTTCTTAACACAATAACACGTGGCATCATGCAGAACTTTTATTAGCCCCTTTATAAAATATAATAATATTATTAGCCCGGTGATATGGAATTGATAGTGTGCAGGTGCCCTCTGTCCATATGGCCAGATTGTGCGGCGCACACAGGCGCCGAAAATAAGGGGTAAAAATTAAAAAATGATTAAAATCGACATTAAATAATACAGTCAACACTTCTATAGCGTTTGCGGCGGTTTTTTGTATAGCGGTCCCTTCTATAGCGTTCATTTTACAAAACGCAATATTTTCAAGGTCGAATTATATATAGAAAATAATTGTCAGTAGCTGTTTGCACCTCGCTAGGCGTGTTTTGTTCTTTTTTTGGTAGGGATATTCTTCACAATACAGTTAGAAAATATTTTTCTACTTGTATAGTCGTGGAAAAAATTATGATCAAATAAATCGATGCATACGATTTTCAATCATTCTATTTTTTATAAATTGAGCACCTGGTTTTAAAAGTCTCGATGGAACGTGATATTAGATGATTCAGACAGTAATTAAATGCATAATTACCCAATTTAAAATGTTCATAATTTTTTTTTCCGTAAAGGTTTCATAATTTATATTTACCTTTTATTAGCGTCATATGCAAAAGTATTTTAAAATAATTAACTTAAAAATCTGGAAGAAATATGCTGGGTCAATACCCCCTCGCGCCTATAGGCACGAGCTATTGTTATCCAACTAAGCACGTGCAAGGTCATTGAAAATATAAAAATGGGTCAAATGTTTGATTTGCTCCATATTGCAAAATATAATTAAAAAAACTTAACCCCAAATTTTGTATGGGTGCCTAACTTTCTATAGCGTGGTCCCTATTTGAACGCTATAGAAGGGTTGACTGTATATAACAATAGAAGCAGGGGCTGCTCGTGACTTTAAAAACAGTTGCGGCATGATGAGGTTAAAGTCCTGCCCCCGCCCGTTTTTTCAAAAAAAAAATTAACTGCATATATTTTTACAGTGTGGTCGAACCAAGAAAATAATAAGAATTATCAAATTTTTATTGTGAAATTAAACAAAAATATTTTTTATTTACATATAAACATTAACAAAACTATCAGTATAAAAAAACATGTATTTTTCACAAAATCAACTGATGATGAATCAGTTGATGATGATATTCAAATTCCAGAAAAGAGAAATGCAAAATATACTCGAAAAACATTGACGGTATCATTTATCTGTCGAATCGAGTAGAAAATATAGACCAACGGGGCATATGCAGGTCTGCCCCAGAGTTTTACACAGTAAACGAAAAGTAACCGTATGTATACGTTAATACGGAACTTTTCTCTTTACCTCCTCTGACTAGACAAACAACACCTCTCGTTCGCGCCGGAACAACAGCTATATTGAGGCTAGCGACCACATGTCCAGGGGCAGGTAGAAACCTGCCCCGCACAGACTTACGCAGCAAACAAAAAGCAACCTTCTGTATATGGTAATAGGGAACTTTTCTCTTTACCTCCACTACTAAGCCAAACATACAAGAATGCCCAACACATACGAATACGGTTTTGTTCACATATTTATTTATTATTTTTTTATTAGAAGAAATATGTGTGGGGCAGTGCCCCGGTTGCCCCTTAGGACGAGCCGCCCCTGAATATAAGAGATTGACCGTAGTTGTCCTTTCAAGCATGCGATCTGAAGAATTTTTGAAGAGAAAGAACGCCCCGTGTTTCTTCAGAACTACATTGGGCATCATTTTTTTAGAAAAAATTAAACAACGAGTTTAAAACAAACAACAAAACAACAATCAAATTAAAATATAAATAATCTTTCCACACTAGCCACTGTATGAGCAAAGTGTCTGAAATGCCAAGGGCCCCGATCCCTTGCATTGTTTGACCTTAACGTAGCTACTCGCATGATAACGAGCTCAATTCAATATGAAATAAAATTTATTGACACTCATCACTTCAGTAAATGTCGCCTAAATAGCCCTTTAATGCCGGGGGCCCCGATGCCTTGTATCTTATTGCTTTAAGGTAGCTACGTACGACGAGGAAGTGCGCCTCGGATCACATTCGCATCACGGATCAAAATTTCTATCTACGTTACTGTATCATAAGCGCTTTACTTGATATTTACTTATAACAATTACAGCTTTTTGGATTTCGCATCGTGCCATCAAAACGTATTTCGACGAACAGGATAATTTTGCACAGCCTCCGTACCCCACCGACTACGTCTGGAACGCAATAACAAAATACTTCAATATATCGACCAGAGTGGACTTATTGGATCATTGTTACGCACACTTCGACAAGCCGACGTTTGCAGGTTCGCATTTAATATAACGTCAAACTAAATACGACGAAATTAATTATTATGATTTTTTTCAGGATTGTGTTCCAAGTTGGCGGAGGGAGCCAAATCCGGCGATCGCTTATGCCAGCATTTGTTCAAAGAAGCCGGTGTTTTGATGGCACAATCCGTGATAGCGTTAATACCAAAAATTGATAAAATCCTGTACGACGACGTGCCGTTGAAGATCATTTGCGTCGGATCCGTCTGGTTGAGCTGGAGCTTTTTGCAACCCGGATTTTTGGAAGCACTCGAGAGTGAAAAGGTGGCGTTCGATATCGAATTCGTGCAACTGACCAAATCTACAGCACTCGGAACCGTATATCTGGCTGCCGATTATATTAAATTTGATTTAGAACGAGAGTACGAGAGTAATTACAAAGTATTTTATAAATACGACGGGAGGAATAAATATGAAAACGGAAAAAAATCAACGTAGATTTGATAATTATACATATCGTAAATATGGTCATGGGTGTAAAAAAGGTTACAAGATACTAATAATTATATTATTAAAGGAATTTACTAATTTATTTTGATTTTAATGACATATTTCAACGAAAATAATCTCATAAACAGCCGTTTTTTCGATATTCTCAGCAGCCATAGGGTTAATAACTTTTTTATATTAAAGTTTGAGTAATTATATTTACGATAAACCCCAGCAACAGTGGTCTGAATTCATTTTACTTTAAATATGGTTACGATACTTAATAATAATCTAATAATTAACCAAAGTATGGAAATAACGAAGGATACGTGAATGAGAAACTTGCAACCTTTTGATTATCCATGACTAGTGTTTCTGATTTCTCGTCATTTTTTATTTCTCGGGAAAAGAGAATACTCCTCGAGAATTCTCGAGAAATATTTTAGTCTATTATAAATTAAAATAATGGAATTAAAAGTATTTTATAGCAATGTTGCATATTCCGAACTCAAAGATTCAATAGTTATTCGAATAGGTTCTCAAATATTAATTCGCTAATCGCAATAATACGTAGATTTATGAAAATATTATATATTAATATTTTGATATGGAAAGAATTCTACATATAATAAAATATAAAATACACAAAATAATTCTCGAGAAATTTTATAACTTCTCGTGAATTGAGAAATACAAAAAAGTGAATAATTCTCGAGAAATTCTCGAGCAGAAACACTATCTATAACCATATACTAAGTTTGAAAAAAAAATAATTGGAATTTTCAACGACATTTTATTTTCTACTAAGTTATTAATCTAATCTATATTCTATCACATACACCATCAAATTAATCATTTAATGATTAACGTACGAGTCTCAACGTTGAGACTCGTATTATATTTCTTAGGAAATGTGATTCGACATGGATGAACGATACAATTTATTAAAACTGTAAAACATACAGTTTCGGCTTTGAAAAACCTATAAATATGCTTCCGGCCGATTACGTGTTAAGTAAGTTTTTATTGCAAAAAATAAATCTTAATATGCTATTGAAAAAAGCTCATATATTTTTAAATTCATTCGATGATATTTTAATTGAAAAAAAATGGAAAATGTGAAAAGTATTTACCATTTAACAAAAAAAATGAAAATTCCGCATATTTTTTTATCAAACGATTAGATCGCTCTTACGAATCAATCCGTTGATAACATTCCAATGCCGTATATAATTTATTAAATATCACTAAAATTAGAAATACCATAGTCGATTTATATATTTTGCTTGTGGCCTTTGATTGCTATGCATTTCTTAATCTTAATATTTATTATGTAGATTGATTATTTCATTTTAATATAGTATTCGCTACACATTAAACATAATGGAATTAATGTTGGAAAAAATATATTTAAAAAATAAATTCATAATAACATATTGACTATTTTTATTGTACCAATAATGAACAAAAATATGCATAAATCACACTATAGTATAATTCTGTCATATATAATTTGATAAAACACGGATTATTCATCGTACATTGGATACAGTATGCGCCGCGACAACTCTACATGTATAAAATTATTATAATATAAATGTCCTCCCTAAAACGTACAGTGAAAATAATTAAACTAGATGTTCGGAGATGTATTAGTTTGAGTCATAAATAACTTTCTCGGTTTCAGACAGTTTCTATTGTTTGAATTTACTCGCAGAGTCACCCGACAAGGGGATTTTTGTTTTCACTTGATAGATAAGTGACCTGTCAGTCATTCGACAACTATTTAGTATTCCACATCCATCCTACTTTTCAGATCTTGCTCATATGGACTACCACCTTTTCTGTTCCTTACAGAAATTTTTAAGTGGAAAAACTTACATTAATGACCCTTGATACTTCCTTTCCGTCCAAACCCACCTAATTTTACGAGGAGAGGATCGTATTTAACAGTGGTGAATACATAATAGATTATTCAAGTTATTTATGACTCAATCTAATAATTTAACGAGTCCCTTATTATAATAACGTTACAAATAAATGGGCGACACTTATTAAAATAAATAAAACTGTTACTTTTTGGTATATAGACAATTCAAATGTACATTTTCAAAGCACCCACTTAAAATGATTCTACATATATATATACAAATAAAAATACGACTAACGATTTTGTGATGATTCAATCGAACAAACATAAATATTAAATAGATTTTCGGAAACCATAAAATCCTACAACACTGTGGAAACCAATTTTGGGAATATCTGAAACGTCTCACGTGTACATAAAACAAAACGTCGAAAAGTAATTATCACAGAACAATTTAGTGCGTTAACTCAAAATCAAAAACAAGTGCGTTGAAAATTTTCAGAATTGAACGTGTTTGAATTTTCAAATACCAAATCGACGAGACTATTTTATTTATTTTGTTTTATCGTTGAAAATAAACACAGACGACCCTCGGTTTACGGCGGCTCAATTCCATGTTTTGTAAATTAATAATAAATAAAAATATTAAAAAAAATCTTTAGTTACCCACGTACACAAGAATAAAGTGGGGTTATTATGACAGATAAAAATACCCTAAACGCCCTAATGTCTGCAGATCTTTGAACTGACCTCCATCAACTGCTACTAATATTATGAAAGATGCAATAAATGTAAAACACGCGAGTTACGGCAGTAAATGTAAAAAACACGTAAATTACAGAAGTAAATCTAAAAAACACGTGAGTTACCACAGTAAATGTAAAACACGTGAGTTACAGCAGTAAATGTAAAACACGTGAGCTACCGCAGTAAATGTAAAACACGTGAGTTACCACAGTAAATGTAAAACACGTGAGTTACTGCAGTAAATAGAAAAAAACACATGAGTTACGGCAGTACACTACATTGTATTAATAAACAAAATTATTTGCTTATATTTTATTTATGTTGAACGTAACCCTCCACCCCGCTGATAAATATGGGTTGATTTGATTTGTAGGCTGATTTGATTTGTGCCAGCTTTTGTAGGAACGAAACTGCGTCGTAAACCGAGGGCAACATGGATTTTCAATACATGGATCGATTGCAATAAATAATTCCATCTGAGAAGTTTTAAAATTACATAAATATATTCATATAAAAGTGATTTTAAAATAACGGTCAACGTTTAGCGTTTTTTATACAAACATACGGTGAGATATATTACAATCTAAGAGAAAAAAGAACACATCGGATATTCACATTAATACATAAAAGATAATCCTTGATACTTAAGCTAGATAGTTGATTCGTTAACAACGTAACTCACTTCCTTAACATCGTAGTCCACGTCACCATTTAGTTTTAAAACTTTAAACGACTCATTTGAATTTTGTTCGTCGTTGATTATGGTCACAACGTCGTTCTCGTCGATCAGAGTTACAGAATTGTTGAACTGAACACTGTTTGATCTGGCCCGCTTGTTTTTGCTTACGGGCGACGAATTACTCTCGTCGCTTTTATACTCCTCTTGCGGCTTTGAAGCGCGCTTCCTTTTAATCATTTTCTTTTTGTCATCGTCTGATCCGGTGATCTCAGTCTTGGATTCGTCGTCGATGTTGTTGTCGACAAACGATTCGTTATAATCGCTATTGGGAGTAATTTTTTCATGTAGATCGTTACTATTTTCGTCGTTGCTGCAATCGAGCAACGCTTGATTTATTATAGCTAAATCCCTTTCGATGCCTTTAATATTACTAGGAATTTTCGGAAGCTTCTTCACGGGCCTTCCCCTCTTTTTGTGCACTTTTCTCAATCCGGAGCTCTGCGGAGTTGTGTTGTTCACTTTTCTTCTATATTTACGTTTCAAAGGCGTTCGCCGAGGTTTCTTTGGCGGCGGTTCCTCCTGAAATTAATTGCATCGTGAAATAAAACGTATTTCAAAACATTAATCATGTATTTTTTATCGTGTATACCTGCAATGGCTTTGCGCCGATATATCCCGCACATCTCCTAGTCCCGCACAAACATTTCTTCTTGTCATCTCCAGCGCACGCTAAGTTATAGTTAAAAGTAACTTCAGACCCCTGAAAAATTATTATATTATAACAACAGTAAAATAAGAAAACATCGGTATAATTTAAAAATTTAAAACACAATGTAAATAAAAAAGTAGTAAAATATAAAATAACTCTTCTTTCTAAGGAATCCCTCATTGAGGTCTTTACTATGATGAAAGTACAGTCAACCCTTCTATAGCGTTCAGATAGAGACCACGCTATAGAAAGTTAGGCACCCATACAAAATTTGGGGTTAGGTTCTTTTAATTGTATTTTGCGATTTGAAGCAATGACGGACCTTCAACCTATGACGGGTAAATATGCATTTAATTACTGTCAGAGTCATCTAATATCAGGTTCCATCGAGACTTTTCTATTACCAGTTGCTCAATTTATAAAAAATTAGGATGATTGAAAACCCCTTTAACACAAATACCTAATGCCTTAAATATAGTATGCATCGATTTACTTGATCATAATTTGTTCCACGACTATACAAGTAGATTTT